>OZ026515.1:12772491-12841581 GCA_964019695.1 Loripinus fragilis | reverse complement strand
AATTATGGTATATACCATAATTAATTATAGTATATGACATAATTATTTATGGTATATGCCATAATTAATTATGATATATACCATATTTATTTGATTTATTAAAGCATATGCTATAATTTGCTATTTGAGGCGCACCAGAAGGGTCATAAGTTTGAATTATGGTATATGACATAATTAATTATGGTATATGACATAATTAATTATGGTATATACCATAATTAATTATGGTACATACTATAATAATTATGGTATGTACTATAATTAATTATGGTATGTACTATAATTAATTATGTCATATACCATAATTAATTATGTCATATACCATAATTAATTATGGCATATACCATAATTCATCTTTTTGCTCCTTTCGGTACACCATACATATTTGCGCTGACAGTTTCGTCTGAGCCTTCGCAACAGTATTAAAATGTCGCGTGTTTGATCAAATGGTGATTGGGTTGTCGCTAATACGAGCAGCGAATGCATGACGAGTCTGCATATTTGCCTGAGACACTCA
Organism: Loripinus fragilis; assembly: GCA_964019695.1. NCBI lineage: Eukaryota > Metazoa > Mollusca > Bivalvia > Lucinida > Lucinidae > Loripinus > Loripinus fragilis. Next base: position 12,841,064 of record OZ026515.1, on the reverse strand, counting down.
GCAATGCGACTGCGAAGGCGAGTCTGCACATGTTTGCGCGGAGTCGCCCGAGTCTTCGTCACTGGACAATGCGTTAAGTACCAAAAGGTCGTGTTGACTCAAATGGTGATATTGTTCACATTTATGCTGAAACGAAGGCTCCGTGAAGTCTGCACATTGTACAGTCAACAGGTTTAGATTTTATTTACCTTTTGGCTTTTGCATTTTCCAGGGTGCATTAAATGGGAAAATGTATTAAATTGTAAAAATTAAATATAAAATCACAGCTGGGATATTTATAATCAAAACTTCGAACAAATATTAATGCAATTGGACAAGTCTGAGAGGTTCAAACACAAGTATGGAGTGCGTAAGACGACTTACAATCATATCGCTAAACGACCGCTAACTTTTTTAAAAAGCCAATTCTTGTATATGTATCAACTGGTTCCCTGCTCACGTGGTCGCTAATTATATAAATTTATTATTGCGCGATAATAATTTACATATATTTATGATTGGTTTTTTGAAATCGAGCAGATAAATCTCAAATACTGTAGATCTAGACCTATTTTTAAAAAGACAAAAACAACAACGAGAATAAAAAACACGAAACAAGTTGGAACTATTTTTACGCGGAAGCTTCTTAATAGGTGTTGTTAGGATCGTATTAATCCCTTATCATGCGGCTTGGTAATGCCCTGTTTTGAATACAATGTAGATCCATATCAGCTGGCTTCTCAGAAAGTAACTGATCCAGAATCAACTGTTTACCACTCTGCCTCTAAATCAACCATTTAACCTGATACTTTGCAACACATATGCTGAAAAATTGGGATTAATGGTAACATATTGATGTGTTCAACAGTGCAAGAGCAAATTACGACGTGTGGTCAAAACGCTATTGTTAAAATTGGGGAACGGACTAACATCCGTCCACAAAAAGGGATCAATAATTCAAAGATATATGAAATTGTGGAAAAGCTGAATCTAGCTCTCCTTTAGCTATATACAAGCCTCTCCCTGACAAAATATTATATTTGCATATGCCAAAGGCGCAGATAAGCTCTGTAAATACATAGCTGGATCAGGGCCTATGTTTCTTTGCTACACTGATTGAAAATTTTCCTGCGCTTATTGAAAAATCTCCAAAGATTCTCAATCTAAAATTAAAAGACCAGTGTTTGTTTCTGTATCTACATTGACACAAGCTCGCGAATCTGGAGCATGAATTCCAAAGAAACGTTTTCTCACGACGCGGCTCATATAAAGGATTTGCAGTCTTACCCAATTTACTTATAACCTTCTATCAGCTGTCCAAGTTTGAAGCTCCTAGCTGTAATAGTTTTTGAGATATCAAGCTTCCTATGTGCATATTTTCAAAGGGCAAAAACTCAAAAAATCACCAGGTATATCTATTCTTTATCCTCTATCTGCTGGCTTAGCTTGAAGCTCCTATACTTTTTGAGGTATCTTGATTACAAAATTTCATTATGACCCTTTAAAAGGGGCATAACTTCACAAAGGAGATAATATGGACTAAAACAATAAGGGTCAACTATTTTTGGATGACAAATCTAATTACGAAATTTCAAAACCGTAACTTATTTTTTTGTAACGGACGCACAAACCGACGGACGGACGGACAAGTACAAAGCAATACGCCCCTTCAACTTTTTCAAAGTTGGGGGGGGGGGGGGGGGGGGGGGCTTCATAATAATTATGGATTAAGTACAAATACAACTTCGGAAGAAAAGCAGCGATTTTATTGGGTGTTTCCATTTAATTAATACAAAATATTTTATTACTCCATTTAAGCCTAGCGTCCTTATTAAAGGACATCGGCAAACAGTGCAGAACCAGATCAGACGCCACAGAACGCGGCGTCTGATCAGGTTCTGCACTGTTTGCTTACAGAATTTACCTTTAAAAGTTGAACGAATTAGAAAATTACTACCGAACAACCATTTTATGCAAAATGGATTCGTCCGGGAAATACCATTTGGCATAAATGGGTTAACCAATGGCTATAGGGAGAGAGCCAGCTCCGCCGAGATATCCTGTCAAGTCTATTTCTGTCAGCTGATAATGGCTCCCCAAATCCCTCATTATTTTATTGATGTCATCATAATGGTGTGATATAGAGGTGCCAGCCCCAGCCCCTCCATACGTAAATACAAACATAAGAACCAGCTGATTGTCTATCACCATGAACACTGGGTTCCCGCTGTCACCCACAATTTTCCTTTCATACATTTGATATCTGAATGAACCATGTAAAGGAGCTTTAAGACTGACCATGGTACCACTCTCGTAGCTTAAGTCTGCCACCAGAGCTTTCTCCTCGAAGTCCGTGTCGAAAACTGGTACCCGGAGATTCGTTGGCGGTCTGATAGTAGTTAAGTTTTTCGGGAATACTTTTGCGAATGATATTGAAGAGGGGACGTCCCTATCTAGCATGCCTACCACAAGATCATAGCCACTTAGAAAGGCATGTCCATTGGTAGGTAGAGATCGTTCCTTCACTATCTTCCGATCAACAACATTATTGTGCTTGTCAACAAACCTAAGAGTTGTGTTTACCCGCATATTATAATGTCTTGCCCACAGCGCGTGTCTTGGAGATATTAATACGCCCGCCCTCCTGTTATGACCTACGCTGTTCCAAGGGGAAATACTTGTGAGATCGAGAGGGTATGCCCAGCATTTGTTGTTCCTGACATAGAGTCTGTGTGTATGGTCCTGTTTTGAGAATATTTTCTTGATTTCATCAGTAGTTGCACCAGATTTGTTTGCCACATCGAGCAGTTTGTCGATTCCATCTATAGCTTTATGGAATACCTTCTCCTGAAAAACATCATAATAGCATAACCAGCTAGATTATTGATATTATACGGAATAGAATGCTAAGAAATGGAACAAGATGTATTAAAAGCTTTGGCCAGTAACATGTGCTGTCCGGTCTAAGGTGGTGTTTCTGTTATTGTTGTTCACTGTTTGTCATTCATGTATGTGGAGGGGTTCTGTTTGGTCCTTATTATGTTATGCAGTACTTAGTGTCCTTTTGTAGTTTTGCAATCACCTCGCTGAGAAAGAGAGAGCTGGTTGTTATCACTTGACTGTTGCTGTTCTGTGTCTTTACCTCGCTTTGCACTGGGTTGGTCTGCAGTCTGTCATTGAGGCATTTCCTGTCATACTCACTTTTTTATTTTATTATTGATGGTGCCAAATGTATACACAGTCTAATATGCAATTAATTCATAGTTTAATTAATTTTTCATTTTCAGAGATTTGATTTGTACAAAATTTACAGTGTTACCAGGTAAGTGTTGCAAGTAGTTCTGGCTTTGTCGTACCCAATACGGCTGTCTTCGAATGGAGCGATTCGTATGGATACAGCTATTGAGTTTGAGTAGCTATATTCGAAGAAGAACATACATTGTCACTACTGCAAGCTATAGTGTATTGCTATGGGGAATGCTGTAACCAAGGCAACATCGTCTCATAGAATAGTTGCTATGAGGCGGGCGGTACGCTCAAAAATAGACCAAACAAAGATCCTAATGGCAACTGGTAGCTTAATGAAGGTCAAACGTATTGCAGAATGCTCCTCTTGGAGCATTCTGCAATACTTTTGACCTGTATTAAGCGATAATTGGTCTTGAAAAAAGAACACATTTTTTGTCTTTTTGAGAGTGGCCGTTTTACACAGGTTTTACTGTAGTTTACCTCAAATGGGGTCAATGGTTTCACAAGACGTATTAGAACCACTTGATCACATGCTCCTCTTGTTAGATTAGTTCTGTGAACAGAGCTGTCATTTCGACATTCACGTCTTTCATAATCACACCTATAAGATAAGGAATAAACAGGTTGCATTTACATATTCACACCATTTATTGCTTTAGCATGAACATCGACAAAAGATCTTTGACTTGCAATGTCAAATAATGTTAATACCTACATAAAAACCGACCCTAGACTGATTTTTATCAGTAACATCTCATATAAATCGCACTGTTGCACGTTGCCTGATTAACGTTGTCTGTGCTTTATCAGGTCATGATGACGTTGCACTTACTGAACGATGTCGCTTATGACGCTGATTCAACACAAAAATCAAAAACTACGTCGTAATCGCTAGTTTGAAGAGTGAAACATTAGGTAAACTGATAGATAGAAAACCAGGTTCGCGTCTTTTGATATCAAGTTTACCAGGTTCGGCTTTGAGAACGCATGTCAACATGCGTTCTCAAAGCCTTGTCTGGTAAACTTGATATCAAAAGACACTCACCTAGTATTCTCTATATTTCAGCCCCAACCCTCCACCACCCATTTATGATGGCTATGACCACTGTTCCTGTAAATGCAAGTTTGTTTGTTGCTCGCGCTGTTTCCATGCGTTTGTGTATGATGGTGTGTTTGGTTCTTGTTTGACCATCAACCCACTGACGAAGAGGGGGTTGGTGTAAGAAAGCTATATATTGTTAAATATTAAAGCAAAATGTACTGTTTCTCTTTTAACAATGCACAAAGTGAAATCCCCTTAGAGAAACAATATGCCGGTAGAATAAAGTTTAAATGTTTTTCTCGTACATGGAAGAATATCGATAATGACCATAGCACGCAGTCTGGTTAGGATGTGTGTCACTGGTACACCAGGAAGATGATGAGCTTGCTGTCGGACATTTCTGAGTCAGGATCACATAGCGTACCGACGACGCCAGGTCTGAAATTAACAGTAAAACATTAATAAATTATTTAGACGGATTTCCTTAAAGTTAAGTGCATATTTTAGCGTAAAAATCGTAATTATTTTCTTAGCCATCAGTTTAAACATGTGTTTTGGGTGCTTAAAAGAACCATCTCATTGAACCGCCCCTGAATTTTATATTTAGCACATTTCCTTTATATATACTCAACTACAAAAGAAACCCATCAGTCACTTCTCGGGCCAATTATGGAAATCAGAATTAAGAAATAAAAATATATTTATACCATATTCTGTAGCATTCAGTTCTGCATCATTTTATTGAATAATATAACAGTTTTACTGAAATCTGTTCATGCTGTTTGCCATTGTTTAGACAAGGGGTCATTTTCAAAAATGACAAGTTTTTCACTTGAGAATGAATATCTCGTTCTCGTCTAAATCAGTTCACTTGAATTAATTTCGTCCAAAAACGGACATGACCCTCTCCTGCAGCAATAACTGCCTCATAACGATGTCTAGCCAAAAGCATGTGATGCCACACAATGTTCTTGGGAACCCACACCCATTGTTAATGGAGAGCAACTTGAAGCTGTCAAAGATCCCTAGGTTGCACTGAACGATCCTGCTTGCGTCGCCAGAGCTCATCCAACAACTGCTCTATCGTATTGAGATCCGGGCTTACCAAACTAGCATGGTTTGTTTTGGCTTCTGCACACACTTGTTTGCCTCGTCAGAGAGGGACATACCGGTTATTGGACGAATTGAACTGATTTAGGCTAGAACTCGAGTGAAAACAAATTGTCTAAAACCTGTCATTTTTAGAAATGACCCCTTGTCTATACACTGGCGTACAGCATGAACGGGCTTAAGTAAAACTGTTACATTATTCAATAATTTGATGCATAATTGATTGCTTAAGAATATGGTATAAAATATATTTTCATGTCTTAATTATTTTGCAATAATTGCCATAAAAAGTGACTGATGGATTTCTTTTGTAGTTGAGTATACAAGTAAAATGATCAGGAAATATCAGACCCTTCCAAAACAGAGGTAAAAATAGCAGGCTTGTTTCATCTTCGATATACGGTTAGAAAATCTATTAGCTCCACATGGCATAACGACAGCTGACCCGACCTTTGAATAATCTGCAATTCTTCCGCAGATAGGCGAGTTGTTATTATATTATATAAATGTTCAAAATGGAATGCTCATCTGCGTACAGCGAAGATTCAAATCAGTCTGAGCATCCGCTCAATCTGATCAGAACCTTAGTTTTCTGTCTGAAGAGATATTTGACCTTTGGCTACACATAGAGCGCCCATCAAAGACCCTGATCAGCCTGCGCGGATGCCAACTAGTACATTATGCTGGACACCGTATCAAGTATGAAATACTTACGAAAAACTCCAAGCAATATTGTCAGCAGGCTATTCATTCTTTGACACTTAGCCATGTGACAACAATGAAGATAACTGATTTCTGTTAGTAAGAAGATAAGCGTCAAATGTTCAAGTCACGTAAGGTCATTAAGTTCGCTGATCTAATTGTATGAACTCTACATATGAGCCGCGACATGAGATTTCCAACAATGTGGTATGTGCGACCAGCAAAGCCTCAGATCAGCCTGCGCATACGCGCAGTCTGATCAGAGCCTTTGCTAGCCGCTTGAAAGTTCTTTGAGTGTTAAGCTACTGACTGAACACCATTCGGAGTTTTTAAGCTTAATATGAGGCTACAGAGGCGTGTCTGAGTCTACACTTGTCAAAATGCCACATTGTTGGAAATCACGTGTCACGGCTCATATAATAGTTTACTAGGGTCGTACTTGATTCACCTGTTCGGAGTACGCTTTTAGAATTCATATCAAGTATCAGAGAACAGCTGTACAGAAGCTGTTCCGAGTACACCGCCGTCCGAAATGTTCTGTCTCACTTGATTCACACCATCTTCTGGGAGTACTCTGAACACACAGAACAGTATGAATCAAGTACGACCTAGTATATAGCCTTGTTTGTGAAAGCTTTGTAATCAGTCAGGCACTGGAAGGAAAACTTTCTAAGCCAAAAGTATGCCTTTTTGGAAGGAATAGCCTTCCAACTTGACAATTTCACTATGGATGGATTTTCCTTCCAATTAGTTTTTTTCACTGAAAGTTGGAAGGTCTTACCATCCATCTTAATAACAAGTTTTGGATGGAAACCCCTTCCAAAACATCCTTTTCAATGCAACTTTGGCATCCGATCGGCTGTCCGATCGCAGGGTTAATGATGTAATTGGTATGTTTTCATTACATAACCAAGCAGAAAAATCATGTTCCTACTTGATAAACCTGATTGCAATATAGGTTAATTAAGATCATTTAACAATCTTTTCTTGTCACTGGTGTTAGAGAAAGTTTGCAAAATTGTGATGACTTTTCTTGAAGATGTCTTTTCAAGGCATGCGGTATTACATAAGTTTGTTGCTATAAATAAATCTGGATGGAAATCCAGGCAATCACAAACAGATGCTTTGGCTTATTTATGAGAAGAAATGTTTCTATTTCTAGAAATAGAACTAAAATTGAGAGACTGTTAGATTGGAAGGAATTTCCATCCAAATCTGTTGGAAGGTTTTCCGTCCAGTGCCTAACTGGTAATAGTTATACCATGGGTTGTCCGCCTGTATGTGGAGATAACTCACAAGCTTTAGCGAGTGGATTATCTAACGTAGAGGATGACAAACATGGTATTATTATTTAATACCACCTATATCAGTTTTACATGCACATCACGAGATATTTAATGCTAAAGTTGCTGAGGGTGGTATAAAAATGAATATCACTGATAATAGTATGTAACTACTTTTCTAATATTGGCTTAATCGTGTCGCTTTCGAAGCATGGTCGACACATAGGGATCATGACTGCGTCGGCGTCGGCGTCGGCGTCAGCGTCGTCGTCCGAGCATCATACTTTTGGTTTCCGATCAATTACTTTCGAAGAGCATCAATTTCACTCAAAGTTTACAAAAGGGCCCAGCATCCTTAAATGCAGTTCAAGTCATCCGCATATTTCTGACAAGCCTGCATATTTGCACAGTCTCGCATGAACCTTCGTCACAACAAATGTACCAAGTCTCATGTGCTGGTTCAAATGAAATCTTGGCGCATTTATGTAAGCAGCTCTGACAAGTCTGCGCATTTGCACAGTCTCGTCTGAACCTTCGTCACAGTACATGTACCAAGTCTCATGTGCTAGTTCAAATGGAATTTTGGCGCATTTATGTGAGCAACGAAGGCTCTGACAAGTCTGCATATTGCACAGTCTCGCCTCAACCTTCGTCACAGTAATGTGCTGCTTCAAATGGCGATCTTGGCAGCGAAGGCTCTGATAAGTTTATATATTTACAGAGTTTCGCCTGAGCTTTCTTCTTAGTACATGTACCAAGTCTCATGTTCTGGCTCAAATGGCGATATTGGCGCATTTATTTAAGCAGCGAAGGCTCTGACAAGTCTGCATATTTGCACAGTCTCGCTTAAGCCTTCCTTACAGTATCATGATCTCGTATTCTGGATAAAAATGCTATTTTGGCGCCATATATATGTTAGCTTCATTCAAACGAATTGTTGGAAAACCTTATTATAGTGATCAATTCAAAAATATTATCAAACGTTGTATAAAGGTTGGATATAACTTGGATAGGTGCGACAGTCTGCATGCCCGGTTTTAAACCTAATCAAGGTTTACGAGGGACGTTTTTTTATGTTCGTAGAGAGGTAGATTTAAAGAAAACGGCGAAAGTAAATGCATACATCATGCATATATTTGGAAAGATTGCGCTTTTATCTATACATGCAACCTAAAATTATTTCAAAATACATTACTTTAATGTCTTCTAAGAGGCAAAGACATACCTATATATCGCACACTGGAAATATGGTAGAAATATGACATTTATGGACTTAGTCTCTGACAGAACGTTATTAACAATTGCATGAAAATGGGTCAATAGCCAAACACAGCTTCTGAAAATTTGGCTGCAGATTAAGGACACCACGTGCTACAATATTATATAAACATTATAGCAAATACGCAGCAATTATTGAATATGGAAGATTTGTTTAGAACCTCAGCAAATTGAACAGAGGCATATAAACTTTTATTGTAAAAATTTGACACAAGTGGAAGATGGATACGGGCTTTTGAATGTGGCTTAATATGTTAGCTGTAAAGTAGTATTTTAATTTTTCTTGTTTATATGGTAGATGGAAGTGTTATGGTAACTTCACATTCCAAAACAAAGTTAATGTTTTTGTTATATTAGAAATTAACTGCAAAATAAATAGCCTATGGGTTTCTAAAATCCCTTATTTGTACATAAATGACGTCATGGAGCGTTACTATATTTTGAAAATACATTAAAACTACTTTTGTGTCTCTAAACAGGTGTTGAAATCACTGCAATCAGAAAAATAAGCAGATCCGATTGTTATTGTGTTTTCTACGCGGGGTTTATTTACCCCACCCACTTTTTATAACATGGGGGTACGCCAGTACCGGAAGCTGCCAGTTACTAACTCAAATCGATACATCAGTATAACTGCTGACGAATGATTGAGTATATCATGTGCTATGCAAAACAAGAAGAAATTTTAAAATTTGTTCATAATCGTAATTTTAACAGATTTAATAACTAGCACTTGACTGTGATTACTTTGGTATATTGGTGGGTGTTTTAAAATTATTATAGAAGAGCAAACAACATAATTATAGTTTTGCTGCACTTGTCTACGATTAGCGTTTGAATAATTTATTTTGATGGTGCAAAAGAAAAATCGGCTTGAAAAATGCTTATATCACCATAGCGAATGGAATTTAACAGCGTCTAATTTCCGTTTTGTTGCGTGGTTAAAATGGCATGGATTTCGACCAGTGTCCAATTCTATGCCTATTCAAAGCTATATATCTTGACCGAACTTAGCGCTAATGATGTTAAAAATACATCAGTTGATAGACAAAAGCTAGACCTTTCAAAATATATATACTTTTGGTACCGTATTTTCTATATTTGTAGAGATACAGCCCGATTCTACGAACATAAAAAATGACCCTCGTATATCTATGGTTTCCTCTTTAATTGCAATTGCACGACGGTGGGCGTGGCCTCAGACTCTATGACGGCTCTGGCGTAAAGCTTTAATGGGTGGGTTGGTGCCTGATGCTTATCTGTAGCTGGACCCACCGTGGCTCAACTTGAGGTTTTCTTTAGCTCTGACTATCTGTGAGTCATGAGCCCTTTTTTTGTTTCATCATAGTGTGTTAATATGATTGGAGTGTTTCTCCATGATTATACATTGCTTTAGTTAGAAGGCTTCCATGCGAGCTGAACATTTCTTGTACTTCAACAACAGCAGAATCTAAGGCGAAGTTTTGGTACTAGTAAAATGCATTTATAAGCCCCCCCCCCCCCCCCCCCCCCCCGGTGGCTTAGGCTGTTGTCCATTCTAAGGTGGTGGTTCTGTTGTTTTGGGGTTTTTTGTTTATTGTTGCTCCCATTGTGGGATTCTGTATTTGTTCTATGTTTTGTTGTACGTTACTTTATGTCCATTCTAGCTTTGCGATCATCTTGATGGGGAAGAGAGAAGAGCTGGTTGCTTTGCTTAGTTTTCCTGGTGTCTCGTGATGGTTGTGTGGCTCTTCCTCGCGCTGCCATGGGTTTGTCTGCGGTTTGTGATTGTGGTACATGTATTTCCTGATCATACTAACTATTTTTGCTGATGCATATGTCATATGATGTGGAGGGTACTCTTGTAATGTATTTTCTTGTAAATGCATCTCCTAAACCGTTGGAGGTAGCAACTTCAAACTTTGCAGGTACATATGTTATACTGGGCAAAATTTTATGTGACCATGACCCCAATGTAAAGGTGTCAGATGAAAAGGTGGGTATTTGCGATAGTGTATCATTGACTGCGTTTCGTGTGATCTTAACCCCAAGGTCAAGTTCAAAGATCAAATATTGTGTTTTCTTGTCATTGCATCTCCTCCTAAACCGTTTGACGGAGCAACTTCAAACATGCCGGTGTATGGGTTACATAACGAGTAGGTACTGGGCCACTTTTCTTTGTCCAGGTCAAATGTCAAATAATGCATTTTCTTGTAATTGCATCTCGTCCCGAAACGTTGAATGTAGCCGCTTGAAACTATGCAGGTGCATAGGTCACATTATGTAGATTGTACTTGGCAACGTTTTGTGTGACCTTGGCCCCAAGGCCAAGGTCAAATAATGTATTTTCTTGTAACTGCATATCCTCCTAAACCGTTGGATTTATCAACTTCAAAGTTTGCAGGTACATAGGTCATATGATGTGGATGGTAATCGAGCAACAATTTGTGTGACCTTTATCGCAAGGTTAAGGTCAGAGGTAAAAAGCGGGTATTCGTGATGGTGTACCATCGACTGCTGCTCTGGTTTTCTAGGCGTTGATTATTCAATAAGTAGGGTAAAAACATCGAACTTCGGACGCTTTTTTGCTGTGTCACTACTTCAGCACGGTTTGTGCTTTGCTCCAGACATGTCACCAAGTTAAATCTAGCTGGTAGCTAGCAGACATGCTCGATTGACTTAATAAAGCTGTAATTTCATTGGTTAATGCATTTAAATGTGTTTGATTAGCACTTAAAGTGACATAGGGTCGAACATGAAAATTCGGACGGCTATCGGGAAATTCGGACAGAGCTGAAGGGAAAATCGGACAGTTGTTTCTTTTTAAAAAATAAAGCTCTTTAAATGTTTTTATTCTGTCAAAAACAGTTAAATATGTTTCATTTATCATATGAGTAAACTACCGAGGTCTTTTAAGATATCGATTTCATTTGCTTCTAAAATCAAGTGCTGAAATGTCATCCAGCATGCAAAGCTACGGAATCTTTCCAACCCGCTGTCCACTCTTGCTCAATTTTGGGGGTCTGTGGTGATGCATTCCAATCTTTCAATCGCTATACCAACAATAATCTTAAATAATCTTATCTAAAACGTAAATAGATCCAATGCATTTTATTTACAAACAGCTGGAAAGGAAAGAAAAACATATGAAAGGGTCAAAAATCATCGTCTGAACGTCTTGTTCAATGCCGTGTCCGAAATTAAATTTCCTGAAGGGAAATACGGACACCCATTATTTTATCGTCATTTCGTTTCAAATCTTTGTGAATATGCAAAAACAACCTTTCATTTCATAAATATAACTATTGAAGATACTAGGGAGCAGAAATATTTCATTGTGCATATAATTCAACTATAAAAGATGGAATTAAAAATAGTTGTGACAAGCATCGAAACCATGTGCTCTCTAAACTGTGCGGAGCTGGAGGTCACCAGGCTGGAATGGATATCTAATTTGTCGATTATAATGTGACCTGTTTCCATTTCACTGTTGGGAAGTGGGTACGATGATATTTTGTTTGTACAGTTAACCTGAAATAAGACTTAACAATTGGTTGAGAGTCTATAGCAGGACGTTATGTCAGGGGAGGTAGAAAAGTGTCCGATTTTACATGTCCGTCCGAAATTCGATGTTTTTACCCTATATATTCAATTGTATACTTCTAAGTATTGATAATCATAATGCCTATATTTGTATTCAAAATTCAATTGGTATGTTCCAAGTGGGTGTTGGGCGTTGGTGTGTTTTATCTTTCGAGGCTATTTGACTAAGGTTTTCTTTCTAAGGTTAATAAAAGATAAGAAGTTAATTAACTTTGTTCTGTTTCAGCGGTTTAATGCTTTTTGGCAATCTTTAAAGTTCTTAAAACAATTGTGAAATTATGTAAGGATATCCTAAACCCCCTTCAAATAATGGGAGGTTCGGTAAATGCGAAAGTGAGGGGTTTTCGCATGTACGTATCTAGGCTATATATGCATGATATTGTTTTATTTTAGTAAATGAGAAGTCGTATTAGATAAGTACAATGTAGATTTTAATTGCTTTTTGCAGAGGTGAATTGTTTTGAGCGCATTCTTTCCGTATTCTGTCTTTATACTGGTTTATTTATCGGTACCGATGACCTACATTCGGCGGTTCCGCTACTTCTATCTATTTTAAACTGGGCTTGGCTTTCAAAGTGATCTAAAGTGGCTTTTAATTAGTGATTTATCATCGTAAGGAATGTATTTCTCATATACAAAAGGCTTGCACCATGAAAAATTGAATTAAAATATGAATCAAACAATTAAATAGCTCAAAAGAGGGCATTATCTTCCGATATGGGACATTTTTCGGTGTCCCCGGTACATAATCGGTCAACTAAATATATACTTTCCTAAGCTTATACAATCGTGACTACCTGTCTGGCGCAGTTAGTTGAATCGCTGACACTGAAAACGGACTTTGCTGGGTCGAGACCCGTCGGGGTCACCTTTTTTCATGCAAATTATCTTTTCAAATGTATCTTCCCTACTATTGATATGCATCTCGGAAGTTTTTGAATTATAGCACGTTTTCTCCATTTTTTACCAGTTGTAGAAATCGCTGATAATGGATTATCTGGTGACATATCATTGTCTTCCGCCGGGAAGCATCTTTCAAATCCTTTAGTATCGCCCCTGCGCAGAAAATGGGTGACATATAGCTGGATCAGGTGTAACTCTCTTATCATAAGTTGATTTACAATATTGAAAATGCATAGGTCAAAATAATAAAAATCCAACTTACTTACTTTCACAATAATATAAATATACTGACGGGCGATAAAAACGCAACTCTAACCCGTTAATACATTTCAAAAGACAGTTGAATGTAAACTTCCTATAATATGTATCCATGATGGCATCATGAATTGACTTCTTCAGCCAACTCTTAAATTCAAATTGTACAGCTAAACTCGATGACGTTATAGAGATTTTAAAAGTCGTCGAATGAACAGGTACATACCCAGGAGACACACGACCAGAGTTTAAAATGTAAGGGGGAGCTTCAAAATCAGTGTTTGTTTTAATTTAAAAAAAAACGGTCAACATCAATTTGATAGCAAGACTCTCAGTTGTTTAAATGACAATCTGCATCCTGCATTGTGACAAGCATTTTTACAAATCTACACCAGAAAGCTTGATAAATGTTTAGCCAGCAATAACTTTTTTTCTTAAAATGTTGTCTGCATTTCTAGTCTGCTGCATGCATTCAAATGCTGTTCAGACTAAATTTTTCATGGAGTTTTCTTTTCATGGAAGACAATGTTAGGGAGAAGCAGCCTAACCTGGGACCATATTGTTTGCAATATAAGCGACATAATAAAATCAACAGTAAGCTACATAAGAACATTAACAGACTAGGGAAGCAGACGATAAGTGGCTAAATAATGGTTCATTTGAAGTAAAAAGTGAAATTATGCGAAATGCAAAACTGTAATCTTAATTTATGTGTGTTTTGTAAAACAAATGTGTAAGCTTTAAACCAAATTAGGTAGCAGCAGAACTGCCACCCTTATGATAAAACTTTATACTTATTTTTGTGCAATAAACAATCTGCGGTGAAACATTTTTCAATGATACGTCCTTAACATTTTCTATCTGTAATATGGTGGCAGCTGAACTGCCACCCCTTAAGGTATATACTTACACATAGATTTGTGCAATAAACAATCTGCGGTCAAACATTTTCCAGTGATAAGTCCTTAAAATTTCTACCTGTAGTTAGGTAACAGCAGAATTGCCACCTCTTATGGTATAAACTTACACTTATCTTTGTGCAATAAACAATCTGCGGTAAAACATTTTCCAGTGATAAGTGCTTAAGATTTCTACCTGTAGTTAGGTGGCAGCTATAGGTGGCAGCTGAACTGCCACTCCTTATGGTATAAACTTACACTTATTTTTGAGCAATAAACAATCTGCGGTAAAACAATTTTCAGTGATAAGTCCTTAAAATTTCTACCTGTAGTTAGGTGGCATCTGAACTGCCACCCCTTATTGTATAAACTTACACTTATTTTTGTGCAATAAACAATCTGCGGTAAAATATTTTTCAATGATAAGTCCTTAAAATTTCTACCTGTAGTTAGGGGGCAGCAGAATTGCGACCCCTTATGGTATAAACTAACACTTATTTTTGTGCAATAAGCAATATGCGGTGAAACATTTTCCAATGATAAGTCCTTTAAGATCAACTGAAAAGGTATAAAAAAGTTTTTAGACAAATATTTCAGATTATAGCAGTTATTGTGAGAAAGATATTGTTAAAAACCGCATCTAAAAACTACTATCCATTCAGAAGTTATACCTATTTGAATTTCGGACTAGAAAGTTTTCCCCAAAACAGACTTGAAAAACTAAAAATAGATTCTATCCAACAATGCATCATTCTGTGATGTCATATGAGGTCTTGAATTTAAATATTTGCAAATGCAAAGAAGTTGTCAAACTTAAGTATGTTTTTCTATGAAACAATGAAGATTGATCTCGCATAAATGGTTTTCTGTATGTTAAATTTCATTTAATTAAAATTCTATGCTTTAAATTCAAATTTAAATAGAAATTTAAATTAACTTTTACCATGCATTTCTTATTCTAAATAATACAAAAATAAGTAAATCCAATTTTTATGTTAACTTATTTTGAACCATTAAAAAGTTAATCCATAAACATGTTGTCTGAAAGGGAAAAAATACATTTTAAATTTCAAAACAAAAATTTAAAATTCAATTTATCGCTTTTCTACGCAAATTTACCAAAAATCATTTAATCGATCAAAATGTAATTTAGGCAATTAAAACATTTGAATTGTCAAACTGAATGTAAAGTTTTCAAATACACAGTTTGATATATTTGAAGTTAAACCACCTTTTTTAAATCCTCATATGACATCACAGAATGGTGCATTGTGGGATAGAATCTATTTTTAGTTTTCCAAGTCTGTTTTGGAAAACCAAAACCAAGTCTGGAATTCAAAAAGCCATAACTTTTTTAATAATTGGAATTTTTTGATGTGTTTTTCAGCATTTTGCTGTATGATATAAGTTGTTTCAATTCAATTCAGTTTTAAAACCTTTTCACATGATCTTTAATTAACATGTATACCTGTAGTTTAGATGGCAGCTGAATTTCCACCCCTTATGGTATAAACTTACACTTATTTTGTGCAATAAACAATCTGCGGTAAAACATTTTCTAGTGATAGGTCCTTAAAATTTCTACCTGTAGTTAGGTGGCAGCTGAACTGCCACCCCTTATGGTATAAACTTACACTTATTTTGTGCAATAAACAATCTGTGATAAAACATTTCCCAGTGATAAGTCCTTAATATTTCTACCTGTAGTTAGGTGGCAGCTGAATTTCCACCCCTTATGGTATAAGCTTACACTTATTTTTGTGCAATAAACAATATGCGGTAAAACTTTTTCAAGTGATAAGTCCTTAATATTTCTACCTGTAGTTAGGTGGCAGCTGAATTGCCACCCCTTATGGTATAAACTTACATTTATTTTGTGCAATAAACAATCTGCGGTAAAAAATTTTCCAGTGATAAGTCCTTAATATTTCTACCTGTAGTTAGGTGGCAGCTGAATTGCCAACCCTTATGGTATAAACTTACACTTAAATAGCATAAATTTCAGAATTTGGCGACAGCAGAACTGCAACTGATCCTTGTGTAAAATAACAATTGCTTTAAAAGCTATGTTTTATTCGAATTTCACGATCTAGATTACAGCAACAACAATAACAGGTAGAAATGTTAAGGACTTATCACTGGGTTTTTTTTATCTCATATTGCCCTAGTACGAAAATAAGTGTAAGTTAATACCAAAAGGGATGGCAGTTCAGCTGCCACCTAATAACAGGTAAAAATGTTAAGGATTTATCGCCTGAAAATGTTTTAACTCATATTGTTTTAGCATGGAAATAGTGGTAAGTTTATACCAATAAGGATGACAGTTTAGCTGCCACCTAATAATAGGTAGAAATGTTAAGATTTTATCGCTGGAAAATGTTTAACCTCGTATTGTTTTAGGACAAATATATACCTGTTATTAGGTAGCAGCTGAACTGCCATCCCTTTTGGTATAAACTTACACTTATTTTCGTACTAAAGCTGAGATAAAAAAATCCAGTGACCAATCCTTAACATCTCTACCTGTTATTGTTGTTGCTGTGATCATGGAATAAAACATAGCTTTTAAACCAAACTATTAATGTGACTATAACTTCCAGTTTCCCGAGGAGCACACTGTATAAACAATTAATCTTGCAATTTTGAAGAGCGTTGACATTAAATAAATAGTTGCTGCTGGGGAGATGGATTTAATGTTAATTGACTTACTAGAATCTAGTAAGGTATTTGGTCTCTGTTGCCTAGGTATACATACAGATCTACTTCACAAAAGCAAACCTGCCGTATCACAAACCCGCCAATCAAAATGAATGCATTTTCTCGATGACCTATCTAACAAAGTTCATTACACATTTGATGCTTCTCGGGTTTCTAGTAGATCTCTCACTTATAAAATTTTGTCAAATGAAACAGTTGACCCTATCTTAAATATTTAACATTTTAAATGCCTTTAATTAATTTGAAGTAGAATATTTTTCATATGTTATTCACAAATGCATACTCTTTAATATGCAATCAAATTGTTTGCTTTGCATTCTTTTTTAGACAAACATTAACGCTGCTATTCTAGTGTAGCGTTTTTAAAGCCCGTCAGTATATTTTCACAAGCGATTAAACTATGTTATTCAAAGGTTGTGTATTGCTTACATGTACATGTTATCCTGCCGTTAGCATGCTCTTTCCTGTGCTAATGCACAATCTACTTTGAGCATGCTCATTTGTAGGTACAGAAGCTGGGATTTCGCATGATGTACCATTTTTTTTCTTAAAACAGATTTGATGGTTTCGAGATTATCCATCTGACACCGAGCTTTGAACAGGCACTAGCGAATCAGGCGCAATTTCCATTATATAATTATATATTTGAACTATATGTAGCTGGTGAAGGGCGGTGCTATGTTAACTGCACATAACAGCTACTGTTGGTGCAATATTGGTAGAGGGTATTATGAGGAACATATCTTTGAAATAATTATAATTTTAGTATAGGAGATTCAGTGTTTCTATTTTAAGCGCGGGTGGTCATTATTTCCAGTAGAGCATAAACAGTTTAGTGCTAATCCGTAAAATACAGCATGAACACTTCAGGGATTAACCACACCAGGACCAACTGACAAAGCTCCGGACCGAGAGTCACTAGGGTTAGGTAAAGCTTGTCTTTTTTTTATAAACCCTTGCTACAGATCAAACATCACTGTGACAACTGGGTTATTTTGACGAGTAAGGTAAAGATATAGCATTCATAAGATTCATTGGATGGGACAATTTTTTCCATGGAGCTTGTGCAATTTTGATAGAACAACATTTTCGGGAATGTTTGTGTGAAATTATTTTTGTTATGGGTCAGTGGTTCAGAATAAGATGTTGTTTGAAGATTTATTTTGTTTTAGTACTGGTGGCTGGCTATACCGTTCAACAGTCCATATCGGTTTTATTCAATTTTATTCATTGGATGGGGCAATTTTTTTCCATGGAGCTTATACAATTTTGAAAGAACAACATTTTGGGAACGTTTGCGTGAAATTGTTTTTGTTAAGGGTCAGTGGTTCAGAATACATTATTTTGTTTTAGCTACGCCATTCAACAGTCCATGTCGGTTTGTTCAATTTTGGTATATAGGGAGTTTTGAGGAACATTTTCTGTGACATACATTATTTGGGCCACAGATTCAGAGAGTTGTTTGAATATATAATGGCCATTTGTTATCAATTTGGTTGAGGTGTATCATGAGGAACATTTCTGTGAATTCCGAGTTTGTACCGAAACAGAACGAAGAAATAACTAATAAATTTAAATAACATGTAGCAACGCCTTTATATAACATGTAATAACATGTTATGCTTTTTCTTGTTAAGCTTTCGTCTTTAGATTCTTTTCTTTAAACAAACACTGTGCATTTAATTTTAGCTACGCAATTGAAAAATGCATTAAATAGAAAGAGTATATTGCTGTCACAGTGCGTATCGTATATCTTATGAAATCTTGAAATAACACAATAAATTACTCAGAAGGACTGCAAGATGCAATGAGCCATATTAAGAAAATAAATACAAAACTGTTATGCTTCAGAGAGCTGTTCAGTATATTGAAACAGGAAAGGCGCGGAGGAAAATCCCCTTGAAAAAAGGATTTCTCATTTTAAGCGTACGTATGAAGTTACTTGCGTACAAAATTGAACTTTCTGTATATGATGCCGTTCACTCGTACTATACATTATTTACATTGAGGGGACGGCCTATTATGAGGAGATGCTCGAATTAATGTGTAACATGCCATAAAAGTATCGAATATCACGCCTGTATTTTAAAGGGCGAAAATTATTCTTGCTACTAAAACGTAATAGGTTTTATTTTTACTGAAAACCATAAGAGTTGGAATGTTAATCTGTTGAAACCAGAAGGAATTCGTGTGAGATGGATCTGTGTTCGTGGTAAAGAGGATTTTTCAACACGGTAGATCATAAATAAATGACAGAGGAGCTCACTGAATGAGCTGTATATAGGTTCTTTGGAAGTGCGACCTTGACGTTGACTTCAAGGTCACATCAGCGACATGAAACCTTCATTTTAAACTACGCTTCATAAGCAATCATTGTGCTTAATATGAAGGCACTCCATCAATGCACGAATGTGGAGTTTGTGTTATGAGCCGTAAGACAGATTTTAAGAAATATTTGACTTTGACCCTTAACTTGAAGGTCATAAATATATTCCGAGACGTTTGTTGCAATCAACATATGATATGCAAACATTGTGGCGAATATGAACACCCTAGGTCAAAATAAATGAAGATATTTGTATTTTGAGCAATTTTACAGGTCATAAGTATGTGTGACCTTGACCTATGACCACAAGGTCATACCAGCTATGTGAAATCTTCGTTTTAGTCTACACACCATGCGTAATTGTTGTGCTAAATATGAACACATCCCATCAATACACCAAAGAGGAGTTTGTAATATAAGCAGTGTGACAGTTTTAAGAGTATTTGACTTTGACCCTTGATTTCAAGGTCATATCCATATTCTGAGACTTTTGTAGTAATCTACACATAATAGTCAATCAATGTGGCAAATATGTACACACAAGGTCAAAAAATGAAAGAGGAATTCGCGTTTTGAGCCATAGAGAAGTTCTAAGTATGTGTGACCTTCACCTTTGACCTCAAGGTCATATCAGCTATCTGAAACCTTCGTTTTAATCTACACAACATACGTACTCGTTGTGCTAAATAGGAACACATCCTATGAATACGCCAAAGAGGTTTTTGTATTACTTGCAGTGTGACAGTTTTTAAGAATATTTGACTTTGACCCTTGATTTCAAGGTCATATCCATATTCTGAGACTTTTGTTGTAATCTACACATGATTGGCAATCATTGTGGCAACTATGTACACACTAGGTAAAAAATGAAAGAGGAATTCGCGTTTTGAGCCATAGACAAGGTATAAGTATGTGTGACCTTGACCTTTGACCACAAGGTCATATCAGCTATCTGAAACCTTTGTTTTATTCTACACAAAATGACCATTCATTGTTTAATTCAGAAGCAATTGTGTATCTAAAATCTCTAATGCATGTTTACCCACTCTAAAGAAAATAAAAACAAATCTGCGGGCAGATAACTCTTAAAGTAATCATCATGGTAACAATTCTTCATAATTTTATAATTACCATCTTATATACTATGTAACCTCTAAGCATCAATTAAGTAAATTAAAGCATTAATAGATGTTGTGGTTTTCCATAAAGTTGGAGAAGAAGCAATACTAAAAATTTGGTATGACTTTCAAGTGAGTATATACTTATCATTTATAAATATTTTAAAATATTATAAGTGTCAATTTTTATATTTGATATCCCATAAATAATCTTGAAATAGATGATTCCCAGCTAGAAATGGTAATAAAATATTGTCGTTTTCGTAACATAACCCTGTTTGGGGTGGAATTACCCCACCCACTTCAAATGAATATACAACTCAGAAAACTTCATCTATTGATCCAACATTTCACGATTTTACAGCTAAAACATGCTACTTTTATTACACAAAATTTAAAAGGAAATTCATAGTGGCCATGAAACAGGCCTTATAGACACTGGTCATTTAAATAGGTTACTCTGGTCTCCATAAATATGCAACCACTAAGAAAATAGCTCTTGGCTTTACTCACTTATTTGAAACCGTTTCTGAAGATGAGTAGACAAAATTTTAGCGTTTAAAATGTTTTCTGCAACGAAATCATCTGAATCGTTCTCGAACCATTTCTCTTAAGCAGATGAAGTTTTTCTCTAGGAACATAATATAAATTGTACATACATTATTAATTTGAATTATGTTAGAAAATAAAGCATTTCAGTTGGAAATTTACATTTTGGAAGCAACTTGAACACCAAAGTTTAGCGCTTACAGTTTGCAAAGTAGTATAAAATTGTATGCAATATACATAAATGCAATGTTAGGAGGCGATATATACTTAAAGTATCTAAGAACGTGAGCCGATTGTTAGGTTTGAGAATTTGTTTTTGAAATTACTTCCAGAAAACATTTTATACATGAAATACCCATTTGGGCACTTGTATGGTGAAACTTATTAAAATACGAGGGTCAGTCAAAAATAACTGAGAGTTGAATAATATCTTTTTACTGGGTGGGCAGTTTTGGCTGAAACTTTATACATATATAGAATGAACTTTCGGGCTTCCTTGCATATAGATGTTGATGTGTTATCATCTTCAATGCGCTGTTGCTAGACAACTGAAGACCATCTCTTAGCGATGTACGTTCGCGCTGACGACACTTTTGACTAAGCAGCCATGAATTTAAAATCATTTCAAATGTAAAACAGTATAATAAAGGACCTTTTATCTCTCCAATTGTATCAAAAAATGTGTTAGCAATATTTTGAAGAACAGTAATAGAAAGTAAATACAATACATGCAAAGTTCATTGCCTTGCAACAAAAATCGATGGAAGTTCCAATTTTAACTTAAAAACCAGATTTTGTTGCTATGGCAACCGCTTATTCCTGGAAATATTCAAGATATGCATTTAGATGTCAAACCAATTACTAAATACAATGAAATAGTCATATGATATGGTACTAAGTTGATAATATTACTCTAAAATGAACCGTAATTGGTGGGTTGGGTATATATTGGGGTGAAATTTTCAGAAAATTTAGTTAATTTTGCTCTTATTTATGTAATAAAATTCCAATGCCTCTACCTCAGTTGTTTCATTTCACAAAATACATTCACATACTGTATTTGCAACAAATGCACAAGTTGATGTAACTTAAATTTTGTATAGTGTTTCTATGGCAACGCTATATTCCAGCGTGAACGCATGACGTTATTTCACATTCTTGGGTTGCTAAGCAACAACAATCTATACTTTGCATGTTCTTGTATATTGCATATTCTGACGCAGGACAGTTCATTGCATGAATGTGCCAAATTTCACTAGTGTACGATAGCACACGTAAGAGATATGAATCAACTCTCAGTTATTTTTGACTGACCCTCGTAAGAAAGAGGGCAAAGATATCAAACAAAACCAGGCGCATAGAGGGCGTTTTTCAATCAAATAATAGATTGAATGTTCCTCTAAACTTAAAAGAAAATTGCGAGCTTAAATGCGCATTTTCAAGAAAGATACATGCGTTTATACTCTTAAAATTATCTAAAGGGATGTGTGTGTGTGTGTGTGTGTGTGTGTGTGTGTGTGTGTGTGTGTGTGTGTGTGTGTGTGTGTGTGTGTGTGTGTGTATTTGTGGCGGCCAGGTTATCTTTATGTGTTGAGGAGCCATTTTGTCTATTTGGTCATATAATGGACACTTCCATTATTTATGAGCAAGCAAAATTGGCTTGTTTAATTTATATGTAACCTGAAAAGGTGAAATTCAAATTTGTTAAACTTGAAACAGGTCTCGTAGTATGGATATGATTTAGTTCATTTGTGTTTTGCTGACAAATCAGTTCCATTTCCAACAACGCCAATCATTTTAAAGCTCATAACTTCATAAGTACAAATGAAGTCGCGATTAATTAAGGACGCAGAATTAGAATTTAAAGTTAAAACTTTGTAATTGTTGTTTTAACAGTGCATTTCTTCCGAGTTTTATGAAATATTTAGTTCATGTTTGGAATAGTGATATAAATTGATAGTTTTCCAGCACCATCAATACCTCTGGTCTCCCTCGTGGTAAAAGTCATAAAATTAGAAATAGACTATCATTTCTCGAGTAAAGTATTTGAAAATCAAATATGTCCCTTTGGCAGATTTTTATGAGACCACATATATTTTTGCTGTTTGTGATGGTGCACTGATTGTAGACATGAAAACGCTTCAGGAACCATACTTTAGTAAGCATATCTTTTCTTATATCAATTTAGGAAACCTTGTTCTATCACTGGAATATGCCGGCATGTGTGTAACAAACCGCACTCACTATGAAAATGTCCTTTGAAAATGCTCAAAATCACCTTTGTCAAATTTCTGAAACCCCACCCACTTTGCAGAGCATGGATAAAAACCGTGGTTTTTGACATGTAATTTTGATTGTTTATTTCTAACCTGGATGTGTTATATATTCATACATATGAATCTTTGGTTGAATTTCGTTTACTCTAAAGTACGTTTTTTTTTGTCATATTTTCAGCCAAAATGTTCATAAGCCATTTCCGTGGTAACGGGCTTGCATGAGGATGAAAGGAGTGTTGATTGCTTGGTTTTGTGTCACCATGACCAAGATAGGAAAGTTTCAGCAAAATCGGTGACTATGCGTGCCACGACCCTATGTATTTTTTTAAGTTGTTACAGAGAATTGCTCTTGAACGTATTATCTAACATGTAACATGCCTGAAATATGTATAACTTACGTATTGCATAACTCTAACTTATAAAGGGCTTTAACGTATAAGCAATGCGTTGTCATGTACTGAAATTGTATGTATTCGCTAAATTTTGATATACATTCATCGTATGAAAATATATACAAAAAATCGGAATAAAAGTTCATGTTTAAGTGTTGAATCTACCACAAACTGAATGAAGAAAATGTTCTGCACTCAGCTGATCACAGGAAAAACATAAAGAACATCAACCGTTTTACAAGGTGCCGCTAAGCATATTTTTCTAAAGTTTTGAAAATAAAGTTTTCACATTTACAGTCGCCAACCAGGTTTATTTGTTTTCACATTTACGGTAAAAAGTTTTCATATTTATGGGGCCTTATTACATATACGGTTAAAAGATTTCACATTTACCAGGCCTTATTACATTTGCGACAGACCAAGAAGAAGTTTCAAGTTAACATTTTGGAATGAGTCACTTTCCCACAAACAAGATATTTCTCAATCAATTTTACAAGGTCGTGTTCACTGAATTGTTACAAATGATATACGCTGAATATTTCAATCTCCTACCTTTTAATATTATTTACGAATTAAAGACATTTTGAAGTATTTAGTTGTTCTATTTTTTGTTGTACATTATTTTATGTCCATTCTAGTTTTGCAATTATCTTAATGGGGAAAAGAGAGCTGGTTGCTTTGCTTAGTTTTGTCTTCCTAGTGTCTCATGATTGTTGTGTGGCTCTTCCTCGCGGTGCTATGGGTTTGTCTGCAGTTTTTAATTTTGGTATTTTCTGATCATACTCACTTTTTTTAATAACATGTTTGCATTGCTAAGCAACAGGCGGCATCACATTCCGTCAAACGTTTGGATATGTGGCTGCATGGGCAATAAGTTATAGTAAGTAAGGGTGCAAAGATCAGGAATCGATACAATCAAGTACCACACCTGACCCAGGATACCAATGGGAAAGTGACAAACTCACAGCAGACACCACAAACGAGAGCCAAGAGGTCAGCCCTTTCCCAGCAGGTGACCACAAAGCACATATAAATAGACGCGCACAAAGACATAGCAAACACAAGACAGATCAAAAACATAAAAGATCCGCAAAAGAAGTACCGCCTTGGAACGGTCAGTAAAATATTTTACTGGAGGTCTTAAACCGGTTTAACGGCGCCAACTTCACCCTTAATTCAGATGTTGATCAAGACACATAGATATTTGGTTTGCATGAAAGACCCCTAACTTATCAATGCATCATCTCCTAAAACATATAAATCAAGATATAACAAGGAGATGAAGCAAAGATAAGGACTCTACAGTAAATAAAACTGAATACCGGAGCAAAAGAAATCCAACATGTAAACCCCGATGGGCCCCACAAACAGCCAAAGCATCAGGCTCCTACCATCTCATTAATAGATAAGTCTCTAAGTCGGAACCATCATAGAGTCTGAAGTCCGACCCACCGGCTTGCAATTAAAGAGGAAAGCAAAGTTGCCAACCGTGGCATTTCACCTTACGAGCTGCTGTTTATTGGATGACCCTCGTATAGTTTACCCTAAAAATCAAATTCCTATTTTTGGAAATTGCCTACATATTTCAGGTAATATCTTGCAACGGCTTGGGGTAAGAAATATTTTTCACATTTTCTTAAAACTTGAGGTCATGAACAATTGTTAAAATTAAAATAAAAATGAATGATGATTACAATTGTTTTAACTCATTTAAAGGGTTGTCCAGGGTAAACGCATTCGTAAAATTAATCGTCATAGCAAAGGTAAAGTACCCTACAACTGCATTGAGAGAGGTACGCATGACACGCGTACCTCTCTCAATGCAGTGGTAGTGTACACGGTGTAATAATATAGTGGAGTTACGATTGCTTGCAATATTTTTTCATCCAATTCGTACTATATTGTTCACCTTTCCAAAACCACGCCTACATTAACTCTTTGCTGAAAACTGCAGTCTGCTGACAGCCTTTGCAAACGGTTAAAAGCGTCAACAATGAAGCCTGATTATCATCAGAAAGAGACATCATAAAGTCCCTCTCATAGCAAAACAAGAATAAATCAACAAACAGGGGAGCACAATAAGTGCCCATAGGAATCCCAACTACTTGTATATAAAATTAAGTGCAAAATTAAATAAAATATTGTCCAACAAAAAGGCATATGCATTGCAAACATTTTGACAATACCACGTCGAATATTGGACTTGAACTTGTCAATAACAAATGGCATAGTTTCTTCTAAAATTTATGATAAACGGGATGATCTTATATTCGAAATAGTAAATTTCCCATTTCTTGATGGAGATGTTCCTCGATCTCCTTCCTATGGTGTATATATTTCTCAGCTTATTCGCTTTGCTAGAGTGTGCTCTAATGTTGATGACTTCAACAACAGGAACTTATTTTTAACTGCTTAATTATTAAAACAAGGTTATAGATATCATAAAATTCGAAAAGCATTTTCGAAATTCTACCACAGACACTCAGAGTTAATTGTTGTTAAATACAACATTGGGTTAAAAACTCTTCTGCAACAAGGCATATCAGAACCTATATTTTATGGTGATTTAGTCTATAAATTCAAACGAATTGTTGAAAACCTAATTTTAGTGATCAATTCAAAAAGATAGTAAAACGTTATATAAGGGTTGGATATAATTTGGATATCATGCGACAGTCTGCATGCCTAGTTTTAAACCAAATCACGGTGTATAGCTATGGTTTCCTCTTTAATTGCACGACGGTGGGTCAGGCCTCAGACTCTATGACGGCTCTGACGTAAAGCTTTAATCGGTGGGTTGGTGCCTGATGCTTATCTGTAGCTGGACCCACCGTGGCTCAACTTGAGGTTTTCTTTAGCTCTGACTATCTGTGAGTCATGAGCCCTTTTCTTTGTTTCATCATGGAGTGTTAATTTGATTAGAGTGTTTCA
Organism: Loripinus fragilis; assembly: GCA_964019695.1. Taxonomy (NCBI): domain Eukaryota; kingdom Metazoa; phylum Mollusca; class Bivalvia; order Lucinida; family Lucinidae; genus Loripinus; species Loripinus fragilis. The sequence continues at coordinate 12,814,472 of OZ026515.1, read as the reverse complement.
CATGATGATACATTTCATTAGTTAGATGGCCTCCATGCGAGCTGAACATTTCTTGTACTTCAACAACAGCAGAATCTAGGGCGGGGATTTGGTGCCAGTAGAGTGCATTTAAGCCCCCCCGGTGGCTTAGGCTGCTGTCCGTTCTAAGGCGGTGGTTCTGTTGTTGTTGACTTTTTGTTTATTGTTACTCCCATTGTGGGAGTCTGTAATTGTTCTGTGTTTTGTTGTGCGTTACTTTATGTCCATTCCAGTATTGCAATCATCTTGATGGGGAAGAGAGAGCTGATTGCTTTGCTTAATTTGTCTTCCTGGTGTCTCGTGATGGTTGAGCAGCTCTTCCTCGCGGTGCCACGGGGTTGTCTGCAGTTTGTGATTGTGGTATTTCCTGATCATACTCACTTACTATTTTTATGGAGGTTATGTAACCTTGTTTGGAACGTAGAAACCTTGTCTTGGTTTTCTTTAGCTTTGACACCAAAATGCAGGGCTGTATGACAACCATTCACATTGGCAACAACCCTCTCACTCAAAGAAGCCTGCAGTTTATAGGCATTGGTGTCAATAAACACACGTTTAAGAGTATCAATATAATACAATCGTCAAACAACTACAATATTGTTTGTGGCTTATCTGCTGGAACCAAACCATACTTCATATGAAAATTCTGGATACTTCATTTAAGATGACGACTATAAGATTTAGGTTTAGGGGATAAAAGATGAATATTACGAGTAAATTAAATACGAGAATTTAAAAAAAGGTTGATCTTCCATTCCTTTAAGGCAGTAGGTCCATTTCAACTTATATCAATCTACAATTGATTTACCATAAACTCCCTTACAAACACCCATTCCCATCTTAACCTTTAAAATCCGTGCAAAGAAAAAAAAATATCATCAGCCCACAAACGAAACTCCATTTAAATAGCTTTTCCCCAGCGGTTTGATGGTGGTCCGCTTTTTTTATTTGGATTCTCTTTCCCCTCATCAACTAAAAACTAAAAATAAACGCCAACGTCACGCTTAGGGATGTCAGTTACAACGCAAGGTGGTTCTGGACGACAATTCGTTACGGGCCTATGACGACTGCTTACCTGTGCTGGACGACAGGTAACGGGTTTTAGATGACAGATTTAGGGTTTTGGACGACAGTGGAGAGGGTCAACACACACAGACGTCGTAGAAAATGATATTATAGTGTGTTTGGCTATCTTAAATAATATCCGTCATATTAGTGTTTGTAAGTTTGACATTAGAAGTGCAAACACCATAGATATTTGTAGTTAAATTGTAAAACTCTGGTCTGGAAAAGAAACTTCAGAAATGTGTAATTTGTGATTATTTACTTGCGTTCTCGTCATGAAATAAGCATAAATGGTCAGACAATAGATCTCACATGATTTTTCAGTCAATTGTAACATGTCCTTCTTAAAAGAAAACTGAAAACCTCAAAAATTTCATTTTTCTAACGTTACTGGTTAGAGACGACTGTGTAACAGGCAATAGACGACGTCAGTTTTTCTGTAACAGATGTGAGACGACATTTTCTTCCTTTCACGAACACTCGAGTAGATGAAAATACTGCTCTGAAGCCTATTCAACTCCTGAAGAAGTAGTTCAGCATTGTGCGACATTCCTTTGAATGTGCATACCAAGTTAATCAGAAGAATTTAAAGGTTAATTCCATATATGGGATTGGTGGCATTTTAGTCTTCTGGTTCCAGAGAATATTTAAAAGGTGTTTTACTTTATTTGAGCATGGCGGCATCTTGGTCACAAGACCAAAAAGTTGGTGAGTATGATCAGGAAATACAACAATCATAAACTCCAGACCAACCCACTACATCATGAGGAAAAGCCACTGAACATTTACAGTAACAAGATATCCATAAGACAATAAAAGCAAAGCTACCAGCTGTCTCTTTCTCTTCAAGATGATTGCAAAACTAGGAAGGGCGCAAAATAATGCATACCAAAACAAAGACAAACACAGAACCCCCATTATGAGAAGAACATTAAACAATAGATCAACAACAAGAGAATCACCGCCTCAGAATGGACAGCAGCCTAAGCAACGGGGGTGGGGCTTAAATGCATTTTAAGATCATTTAAATAACTATCTTCCCTCCATCCTAAGGAGTCTCCATATGAAATTCGATTGACATTGTGGTTTCTAAGGAGATGTTTTAAAATGTTGACGAACAGACAGACGAATGGAGGCTGGAGTCATTTGTATACTATTAGCTCACCTCGGAGCATCAGCTTTGGTACGCTTAAAACGTTCTTTTATTCAACCATGTATGATATGTGACTTACACTTTGTAAGACCGGGAGCTTATTTAGGGCAATTGCGGGTAATACTTCCCACATTAACATCTTTTTAATTGTTTGCATACAGTTTGCTTTATGTATGGACTGTCAATTTATGAAATAAAAAGGATACATGTATGTCACTACACTCAATTTTTCATAATCTCACATGGAAGTTTTCAGCATTTTACAAATTTTCTGAAAAAATCCAAGTCCTTAATATTAAGCTAATATATTTGTAATCGCCATCCAGCTTCCTTATTTTAATTTTTATTATTGCTCATGACCTCAAGCTTTCTAAAAAATGTGAAAATGTATTTGTCTTCCCAAGCCATGTCAAGATACTGCATGATATATTTTGGTTATTCCCCCATAAAAGGATTTCGATTTTCGGAGTAAATTATATATAAAAAATCTGACATAAAAAATCTTATTTATTGTTATTATTTCATGGACTATCATTTGACATTTAAGAAAAAAGAAAAAAATGGGGTCACCAGACTAATTATATTGTGGGAGGGCGAAAGTTATCCCCACCCCCACAAATTTCGAAGATAATTCAATTTAAAAATTCAAGGAGTGTAAATTTTGTCATTTATGTAATTCCATATTTCTTGTATGAAGTAATTTTGCATTACAAGAGGAAAAAAGAAAAAAAAGAAAAAAAATGTTATAAGTGCCCACCCTGGAATCGACCCTGGTCCTCGGGTTCCAAAGTCTGACACGCTAAGCGCAAGGCCACGATGTCAAGTCATGTGTGTCTCGAAATAACAGTACACAATCCGAGTATTGGCCATATTCGTATTCTCATACAGGGTAAATGACATTTCACCCTCAGTCAAAACAGAAGATTCTTTGGTGTAAGATATATTTAATAAATCCATCACTGTCGTCTCCACCTGCTACGCTGTCGACAATAACCTGTAACAAAATATTTGCAGTCGTTACACATCTGTAACATGGAAAAATGACTGCAGTACATTCGTTTTGGTTTTAAAAACGCGTTCGTCTAAAGTAAGCAGATTTATAAGAAAGTTCTTTCTTGGTCTATGTGATGGGCAATGCAATGTTTAATCACATCAAGTCATAAAATGTTCAAAGAAAACGAAAGTGAAAGTACTAAATAAGGATATGAGGACATGTGTAGTAGTAAAATACAGTTTCAAGAATAATTATGTATCATATACTCGTTAACTGGATACAGTTGCCATGCTCTACATGATTGATTAAGTTTAGATAAATGTCGCAGACAAATATACAAAGACAAAATAAGATGCTTGCGGTTTATTGTGTCTTAAGTCTCCCGAAAACGATACACATTCAATAGCACAAACCTATATTTAGAAATATTTCGTCAGGAACCCGTAACGTACTGTCGTCCAGAACCACCTTGCGTTGTAACAGACATCCCTAAGCGTGAACGTTGAGCCCTCTCACAAAACTTTCTGGATCCTCGCATGCACATACTTGATAGATACAGATAAATACAAGCTAGATAATCACAAGTGTCAGTGGTATATTTCAGATTTAACAGAACCAATGGGAACGCAAGAATTTCAAGGATTTGATGCTAAGCTATCAAGACTGGGCTGCAGACTAGAAGCCTATTGGCAAGGTGTAGGATCTAATAGAAAACACCTGATGGAAGTTCTTCTGAGGGTGCCCATAATTTTTATCATGCACCAGTTGATCCTTCTATTGCCTAAATCAGACTACGTGGTTATTGAGATTCCACTATTCATCTTCAGGTTTCTTGGTATGTATTTTGATTGTTTAAATGATAACTAAGGAAGTTCTACAATCACACGAGGTACAAAGAGTACACGACACCACCAGAACATGAAGGCGGTAGCAAATACAATAACAATCATTACCTTCCCCTCTTCAGAATGATAAAACTTCCGAACATCACTATAAAGGTACACAAAATGAGAACAAATTGAAGAAAAATATTGTTGAAAAACAAATAAAGCAAAAACTAAACTGGAGTAAAACCATTTGGGATGAACGGAATTTAGTGTCGGCACTAGCAACGATTTGATACTTACTATTAATTATTGACATTTTACCCACAAAGCAGACTGCTGATGGCGGACAAATGATTACATTACGCACAAAATTTTAGGGAACATCTTAACATTCATTTTGATGCCAAAATTACAAAACCCTGACCATGGGACGGCGATTCAGGTTTCATACAATGATGTACTGTATAAACACACTGGGTTTGCGACAATCATGAGCTCAACTTTGTTTAACAAAATTGTTTTTTTCTATTATTAAAGGGGACATAATTATTAAAGTTCTAAATCCAATAAAATATGTAAGAAACTGTTACTATGAGCAAAACATGTCACTTTTTTGTGGTAAAAAATAAGAAAATCTTCGTTAATTAGCCCATTGATTAATTTGTGCAGATAATTTACCATACTGTTTCGATCGCCTTAAAGCTACATATACATTTGTTTGGGCGACTTGCGATAACGATAGGTTTTACGGTATATTTACGCACGCTTAAAATTGCTTATAGATGTTTTTATGCCCTGTGTGAGTCGAGATGACAAAATTCTCTCTCCATCGCCCAGTTTGATGGCATTGTCATGGTCTAAGAAGCTCTAGCGATAAGGTGTATATTTTCCCTAGTTGACATGATTACAAAAGCTAAATTTTCAAATAGCCCTAATGATTTTAAAATCCGTCTGTTTGGGTTGTGTAATATGTATAATTAGCATCAAAAAACGTTTCAATGCGATTCATCGTTTTCAAAGCCTTGAAAACTTGCGCTTTCTACTCACACCCCTCATTTTACGTCTTTATACTTTGTGTCGTTTAGACCAGAATTTTAGTAAATCCATCATAGGTTTTCAAAAAGTAAAAGTACTGAATTATTAAGGATATAAATGCCCTTCGTTTCCAAAACTTTGCAGTATTCCTTCTGCGCATGCGTACAAAATATACTTAAAATTGTGATGTTTGTCATTGAAAAGATGAAACTGGTGTCTTTCAGTTTGTTTTTAGATGCTCCCCCACTAGACCCAAGATGCCCTTTGGACAATTGAACGTCATTATATAAATATACAACATGTGTAAAGGGCGTCCTGGGTCTAGTGGGGAAAGGGGTTGTATAAGCGAAAGAAGACATCAATCATCTGATAAAAATAGACCACTTTGCAAGATGAATGTGATAAATGTAGGACGTTCGTTTACCTAAGTTTAACGGTCTATTTCCCACACATGTTACTGAAAAGCGAGCACAGTTGATGGTCAAAATAAATTCTCATTCAAAACGAAGTAGATATATTACATGCATTTAGGAAAACCCGTTTTAAATATACCAACTAGCGGGCAAGGGTACATAGACGGCTCGTCTATATATATTTGTTGAGTGTGCCTTGTGTCTCCAGTCGTTATTTCAACAAAATAAAATGAACTTCTTATTTAGGGAAATCGCCCGCCTTATCGCTAGAAATTATTTCAACAGTCCTAAAGTCAAGACATTCTTTGAAAAAATAAGGATGTGGTCACTGTTATCTTGCTTTCTAGTACTTTACACTTTAGCAACTTTCTTCTTCTTAAGGTCACTGCCCACACCTGGGCGATTTTTTTTCCAAAAAATAGATTTTTTTCATTTTTTGATATTCTGTAGTACATCATATTATAAGCAAAATAACACAAAATAAAGAAAATTTACCGTCCAGTTCAAAAGTTACAGCTCTTCATTATATGGCCTATGTTGGCTTTTTTACGCAGCTTTTTGTAAATTCATTAAGACAAGTAAAATATTCTGTAACTCAATTTTATATTTGAAAATCGTTATTTCAAACAAGCATGCGAAGCCATAAATAATTAAGAACTTTTTCTCAAACCATTCTTTTGCAGCTATACAATTATTTTTCTTCATATCACGCTTTCAAACCTGCGTTCACCGATATTTATGCATTAATTGTCGGCAATTACTGACTGATAATTCAATATTTAAACATACTATAAAAAAATAAATTTTTCTAATTTTTTTTTAGGAAAGTGATCATTATATAAGATGCGTTATGACAAAATTTAAAAAAAATTCACCGTTTAATTAGTGAGATATTACCAAATAATTATCCCTCCCCCCTAAACTAAAAATTAATGATCTTAGCAGGCTTTTCTTATTTCTAAGCATGTTAAAACCTTACGAACCAAACACTGTTGATTAAAATACCTCACTCTGAACTTCCAAATGAAATTATATGTACTCCAAATACTTGGAACATTTATATGCATATATGTGAAGACTTTTCAATACCAAAAACGATACCAAAATACCCCACCCACGGTAAAAAGAAACTTATCCGCATTTTGTCTGAACACCTAGTCGATATATTTTGACCAAATTTGCATAGATACACCATTAGGATAGAGATGTAATGTTTTGGGGACATTTACCTTTTTCAAGGGTACGGGGTAACTCTGCATGTCAAATTTAGGTGAAAATGTGCTGTTTTAATATGCATCGCTTTAATTGATCGATGCATATACATCATGTACTCATCCAAGAATTTGAAATGTTTTTAAATCTTTCTTGCGGCCTCGGGCGCCATACTAATGCCCGATCGCGAAGCAAGGCCAGACCTTAACACTTGACCAGAGTTGGCTTATTTCTATTAGATCTATATATCCCTTGACGGACATCTTTCAGTTGAAACATGTCGAATGTAGAGTAACCTTGGAGATTAGCAAAAAAATTAGCGTAAAATTGTAAATATTTTATTGCTCATTATTTTTATATTTGCTTTGGGTGCTCAAAAGAACCGTCTCACTGAGTACCTATAACTTGCCTATGATTTGGTTGGACCCGCATTTATATGAAGAGGGTTCTTTTTATGCCCACATCCTTCCCGCTACTAAAGGGGGTATTCAGTGGCGCGGAGGGGGAGGGGGTACTATTTTTGGTACGGATCCCGTCGGCGTTGGTCATGGGCGGAATTGGCCACTAGTAGTCTAGAGGGGCTAGACATTTTCTATGCGCATATCACATGAACCAGGCTTGAAATTTGGGTCCGCATTTACATGAATATAAATGAGCATCGATGCGACAAAACCTGTCTTCAGGGTTTCCGATAAGATCATACCAAAACCAGCCCCCTCAGCCATTGAGACTAGATAGAATAGTGAAATCTCGCTTGGAGCAAGTTTAGATACGATACTATTAGTCACTATTCAATTTGTGAATAGCAAAGGCGCTGATCAGACTGCGCGGATGCGCAAGCTGGTCCGCGCCTTTTTTGTTTGCAGACCCCGATGGCAGAATTCCTCGCGTACCTTTAATAATTTAGAGTAGGCCTACTATAATTTAGAATCACGACTATACTTGGGTCAACCTTAGCCCAAGATAGCCTTGTAGCTAAATATTGGAACACATTTGACATAAGGCAAATTGTTTAGGACGCAAACTAAAGCGAGGGATTCTCAACGTCAACGTCAAGTTCAATACTTGTCGTTTACGCATAATGACGTCATAAGAGCAAGTGACGTCATTAGCGCACGTCAGGTTCAAAGTAGACGCTAGAGAACGTGACGAGATAGTCTTGTCTTGGTGAAATTTTAATGCAGGTAAAATAAAACCAGAAAATCATATATAGATCTATATACAAGTAGACTAGTTATATCATGATTGTTGATGTGGACTGTCAAAAAACCGCGAACAGTCGACTGACATTTCCCTGGTAAAATGCGTGTTCCATTACACCGACTGCCTTTTTTTCTTCTCACAGAGCTGAGCGTCCATCGTTTAGTATCCTTAAAGAATGCCAACTTTTGTTGTTCATTATACTTAAAATTTTGTTTGCATTTTTAATGTTATATCAATCACTTTCAGATTACCAACGTGCAGTGAAACGGGCATTACTGTCGGTAGAAAACATATCATAGTTGCGTAAAATCACACTTTGTCATAATCGAACGCTTCCAAGTATTACCTCCCTTGATGATTTAGAGTTACGGTTATTGCTATGGGTAGTGACCTTAAGTTGCGTTTCTGATTCTGTTTTACAAGCCGTAGTTTCCTCAAGGTTTCTTAGTGATGTGATCAGTTTGTACTTCTTTCCACATTTTTGTCATACTATATGAGCCGCGGCATGAGATTTCCAACAATTTGACATTTTGACATGTGTAGACTCGGACGAGCCTCTGCAGCCTACTGTTAAGCTTAGAAACTCCAAATGGTGATCAGTCAGTAGCTTAACAATCATAGATTACTCAAGCGACTAGCAAAGGCTCTGATCAGACTGCGCATATGCGCAGGCTGATCTGAGGCTTTGCTGGTCGCACATACCAAATTGTTGGAAATCTTATGCACTGGCTCATATCATCATTCAAATGGTATCCTATCTCTGGTATTGCTTATAAGTCTGTGTTTGCGAATTTCTTGACAGCACATGCAGCCTCTGACAAAATGTACTCTCGTGTTTGTTTTGAATCACTAATAGTTCCACTGTAAGAATTCTGTGGAGGTATCTGATCCAGTGCATCCATACCAAAGTGGTCCAATGCTGCTTTCACAATATAAGCTTTCGTAAACTTATCAACAAGTTCTGGGCTTGCATAATAATTGCTGGCAGGATCTTTCGACACCTTCTTTGCATTAATCGTATTTCATTTCTGGCTGCATAAAGAGTCCCTGTATCTTTAGATGAAATTGTACTGAACAGAACTTTCCATATGACCTGCAATGAATCAAATGATTTAATTGGGCCTTGTCGTGAGAAAACCTGTCTTTGGGGTTTCCGACTAAGCTAGTTTCAAACCAGTCTCCCTAGCTACGGAGACTAGCTAGCGAATTCAAATTTTGCCTGTAGCAAGTTAACATAAAGTACTTTCCAAAAAGCGAATAACAAAGGCGCTGATCAGACTGCGCGGATGCGCAGGCTGGTCTGCGCCTGTGTTGTTCGCAAACTCCCGAAGACAGTACCCCCATAATAACCAGAAATAATAAAATAAAAAAAAACAAGGGGAAAATATACGCACGTGCCTTAGATTGGCAGTAACACCTTGACGAAAATCAACCACAAAATTAAAAAATAACTACATTTCATTATGATGCAGAGTGGCATGCAAGGTGTATATTGTATGAAGTGTTAAAATAATATACTATGGGCAATAAAATATCCCTTAATACGTCAATAGAAACAAAATTTGTCTGCTTTTGTCATCTGCTGAAATCTTTTTTTGTAGCTTTTTGACAAACAGTGTGGACTCAGATTAGATCAGACTGGACCTGTAGAAGCAATCTGATATGGATATATTTGCTCCCATATGTACAATCATAAGTTATATAATGTTAGCAAAACTTTAAACAATAGCCAAGTTGCCTATTAATGGACTTACCCTTTCAGACTTCTTGGTGGTTTCTCTCATCTTCTCATGTTCAATGTGTTTTGGCAAAATAAGTTTGAGTTGGGCAAAACAAGGAATGAGTTCAGTCCATTGAGTGGCAACAAGGAAGGTGAATTCTTGGATCAACGTTGACTGTTCATGATGACCGGTCACAAGTTGCTTAAATTGTACTGATTCATTGTTGTCTTTTGGTTTGGTGTCATCCAAGTGTTTCCCAGACACTCGATTTTTATAGACACATACTTGATACATGTGTTGATCCTTATTTTGGTGGGTCAAAGTCATTTGACGAACTTTTGTCTGCATATCCACATTGTCACCAACAAATTAGAATCCAGGATGCATGGTGGATCCATGTTTTTTAGTTCGACTTCAGCTTCTGTCAGTTGAAACATGATTGTTACTGCTGTCAACACATCATCATCTAACATTTCAGATCCTCTTGTAAATCTTGAATGTTTCCACTCATCTGTTTTTCGAAATGGGTGTCTTCTTGTACGGCTGTGGACCATTGCTGCAAACTATATGCCCAGGAGCTGCTGAAATTGTCTGCCATGGAAAGAGTAGCCATATATCCAAAACAGTCATTTGTAACACTGAGACATCGAAATACTGACTTCTTAGCGCCACCTTTTAACAATTTTACACTGTTCAAGCGTTGGATAACATTCATATGGCTGTTGTATAATGACACCAACTTACAAGCTGCGCTGACCAGAGCTGGAGTTATTGACTGCTCAGTCTTCCTTATATTTCTACTCATCTGTTTTCGGTTTGTTGCTGCACTAACCAGAAACTTCCAAATTACAGGAGTTCGTTTCTCAAATTCACTTGACAAATTCTTCCAAGAAACTGAGGGTATATTTTCTCCAATTTTAGAATTCAGGACTGGGAACTGATTTTGACTACATAATTCTCTTATTTCAACCTGGATTTTCTCAGCAAAGGTATCTTCTAGAGCTGCCTTCCATTCGCTTTGCTCTTTAATAACCTCACAAAATTCTTTCACTCTTCCATTTATTGTGTGCTGTATCAAACTGGTTTGATAGCTAGATGTATTTAAACTGTCTGTGACACTTCCAGTTGTTATTTGCAGCTAAAACAGAAAAGAAAATAACAGTTACATCTATATTAGTTTAAATGTGATACCGATAGGTTTGGCTCCTTTTCTTTGATATATTTTTCCCCTAACTGTATGGGCTGTTTTAAAAAAATGCCACCAAAGAACAGAGCCATCAGAGTTAGACTTGCTCCAAGTATATGAAATGACACATTGATCATAAACTGTTTTAAGGACTGGAGTCAGTCTAAGCCATCAGAGTTAGACTAGCTCCAAGAATATTAAATGACACATTAATGAAAATATGTTTTAAGGACTGGAGCCAGTCTACAAGTAGGGTTACACTATGCACTGGAGGAACTACCTGCTGTGTTAACTGGCCGTCGTGATATATGCCGACTAGTAATTTTTTGAAATAATGTTAAGCGGATAAAAAAACGAAGAAAAGATCCTCAGCTGAATCTTCACTTAAACTAGTTATCAAGGTGCGCATACAACTTTGCAAGAACGCATTTTTGCGATTTTATTTTTCAAATTTAGTTTGGTGTTGAAGCTTTATTACCAAGTCAACACTATTTACATCATGTCGGACTGTTATCTTGATGGATTATTTTAGGACTGTATGCGTTCACTGCTGTATCTGAGTAGGACTTTACCGCAAAGATAGAAGATTACCCTAAGAACTAGCAAAGTATACTGTTATTCGCGAGAGCTTGTAATATTTCTACTAGGGTTTGAAACGTAGTTGCTCCAAATATGTAGCTCCTAGATCCTAGGGAATGTGTCAATGCAGAACACATTTTCATTTTGTAGATACAGTTAAACGGTTATGTCTACCCCATACTTGCATACTTGCGAACAAGGAACCACCCAAATAACAATGTTCCAGGGGTGTAGCACTGGTTTCCTACTGGTCGATGGAAAGAAGGAGAAAGCACAGCTGAAATCCTCGATAATACAGTGTAGTATAACGCCACGTAGGCTAACTTTTCTTTTTCCCCGATTGGTTTTGTTCTCTCGAAGCATTTCACGTGAGAGAATAAGCAACTTCTTCTTTGAGAAGAAAACGTCAACTGTTTTAAGCTGCAACATATTTTATCTGCATATACTGCACTATTTCTGCTGTTACAACATGACGGACATACCCTGTCAAAATACCCGAGAGGGCGTATACGAAGATAGATATATGGTTTATCAAAACCTACCCATGACCCTGAGGTTATAAAATCTTTCAACTCAACTGAGCATGGAATTTATCCTGCTCATAAATGTTAAAGATTGTTGGCATTTAAACATTTTAAGCAGGATGAATATATAAAATCTTAGAGTTTCTAAACAAGAATATCTTTACGTTCAAGTTGACATTTTAGATTTCATGAGCAGTTGAAATTTTATGCTCAGTTGAGATGAGCATGGAAAATTTTATAACATTGCTGCCATTTTGTGTTGTTGTTTTTTTTCTTTTCTTTTTCAAACTTCTAAATTTCAAACGTCAATGTGCAAAATTGTGACCAATTTTATACGGAGATGTGTCCATGATGATCCATAATTGTGCTGGCAAAATACTGGTGTGGCAAAATTACAGACCAGTCGATGGCTACGCAAATTTGCACAGAGGGTTATGGTGAAACGTGCATTCATTTAGTGTAATTGCTCCAAAGAAGACTAGCATGGCATAGCACGTATGTATTTATAGGCATACAAGGAATTATGGTAACCACTAATACATGTATGCTATAAAAATGAAGAATATGCAGAATGAAGTACTTTAGGCTTATGGTTAAAATTCAATTATTTTTAGTAGCCGTTAGCTATGTGGCGGTCTAGTTTCATAGTAGTTACAGCTAAGGGCTGATGTTTAAAAGGGTCAAAAGTTCGCAACGTTGTCAATGACTCATCGTGCCGTCACGCAACATTAGTTACAAAATCAACGTCAAGCTGTCCAAAGTTCAAATTCCAATATTTTTTCTAATAATTTGAATATTTTGGTCAAACAAAATGTGTTTGCTTATCATATAATGAGCTATTTACAAACTATAAATCCCAAAATGGCCAAATTTATCCCAAAAGCCCATTTTCCCATGTCGATGCGCATATATATAATGTTTTGCCAGGGACCTTTTCGCAAGGCCAGTTGGATTGACAGTTTGTGTAAGGTTTAGGAGAAATTATTTGTGTAAGTCTCCTTGAGCTTAAAGTAATAATAGAGACCTTAATGGATAGGAAGCTATGTTCGGGTCTAAAATTTAAGTTTGTAAAGTGTTTGTTAATAAGTTTGCATTATGTATTTATGTTTCAGAGGGCACATGATAGACTTATCGTATTGATAACTGATCCTCAACATTCGAAGGCATAAAAGAAACCAAAGGTGTGGTCAAACTACAGCTGCTTTCCAAAATGCTTTAGATAGCGATTTTTGTCATAATTATTTACATACCCTATACTTGTTTGAGTGTTTGTAATAAACTTGTGCTTTTTTTTTGAGGATCTGGTGATCCGATTGTACGACCTCATCCACTCGACGTGATACAGTACGCCAGATCAAGTTACTATTATGATCATGTGTATTTGTTTCTTTGCAGTTTCCTTTTGTTTGTGTGGGATGTTATGCTTTCTTCCACCTAAGGCATTGGTGCCTTGTTATTTTGGTATGGCTATGGACATGCTACTCGGATGGCTTCTAGAGTTAAACTACCAACTGTACCACAACGAGATTGACAGTATGAGCAGTACCTGGTGGAATAACGAGGGGGTAGCTTGGTGGGCCCTTTCACTCGGCACTATGGCATTTCACCTTTTTATTTGTTTGTACAATTATTCGCCTCAAGAACATGACGATACTTTTCGAATTCTTGGACAATTAGAAAAAATAGGAACATTGATTTTTGTTATTTTCCACGTTTTCTGCATGTCCGGAGTTTTCATAAGCATCTCCGCACAGATATTTTACTGGTTGTCAAAACTTATCATCATAAAAATTGGTTTTTTCTTCAACATCTACTGTTGGGTGAGATCCAGCCTGCCTTTTAGAGAGTTGACGGCAGATGAAATTAAAAAGACACTATTTGATGCCAATTTCATGCGAGATATGCGTGTTGGATTCTTCTTGTTCTACACTGGTTTATGTCTCTTAATAGACTCCGTTAGACTGTTTCCAAAGACAATATTCTCATTGTCATACTTTGGCAGTTTCCTTGCAGACTGGTGTACCACTTTGGTAGCCCTAACATGCACCTCATTAGGATTTGCGTTTGTTTCGGGACTGTGCGTTGCCCTCTGTGAGCTACTTATAAATGGCCAAAAGTTATCTGTGAGATCTGTCTATAATGGAACAACTATGCACGTTGGTTTTCTTATCACTTGTTTTGAAGCCGGAATTCTTACAAATATCCCTAATAATGTTGTACATCACTTAAACTGTGCAGTGTTCTTGATATTTTACACCATACTTTATCAAATATCTAGAGTGGTAGAAAACAGCTCTCGTCATATCGTCGCAAGCAGTACAAAAAATGGTGTGGTGACTTCATGTTTGAAATCTGTTTTTATCGTTTGCACCATAACTTTTTCATCGACATATATTACTTCACTGGCAGCCAGATCTCTCAAAATTGATTTTTGGACTTTGTTTAATGTTTCTGGGAATAGTATTGTTCTTTCCCGTGCGTTTTCTACTCTCTTTGAATTATTTCTCGGGACAATGATCTGGTATTCTGATAGAACGGATACAATAGAGGGCGCAATTTACCAAACACGGCATTTTAGACTTGGCCAGACAGCAGTGACATCTATGATGATGCTATATTATCGTTTCTTTGCCCCTTTTTTCTCAAGCTGGTTCTACCTTCGTCTTATTCTTGTAATCTATGAAATCATACGGTCAGGGTCTTTTATTTATTTAGAATGGGTAGAAGTTGAAGATCGTAGAAAATTCCTATCTGGTATTGATACTCTTCCTGACGTAGGGGAGAAGGGGAGCAAGCAACATGCATCAGATCATCATCCGAGTGAGACCATGGTGTGCTCTGTCTGTTCAGAGGCAGTAGATGAGGGAAAGGTTCTCCAGTGTAGCCATAGTTTTCACAAGGCTTGTCTGAGAAAAAGCTTCCAGCTTCGATCCTCTTGTCCAGCTTGCAAGAAACCCGTGTTTGGACTGGTTAAAAAAACGAATGAAATTCTTGCTGATTTTATCTCGAAAAACAACATTAACCCTCTATCTGTTCAAACAGATTCAAACTAACTTTGGACAAAAAAGCTATTTTTACTCAGTTTCAAATGTTCCGCCACTTGGCCTTTGTAAAAAAAATAAACATCTGTATTTATTTACACCTCTATTTGCTAAGCAAATCAGTATATCTTTGATCACAGTTGAGCTAACGTCCTTGAACCGACACTAGCGTGTATCAACGAATGCCCAAATATCTCTACAAGTTACAGAGCGAAAGCTGAGCCAATTCATTATAGTGTAATGGCGGCTTTAAGGCGGGTTTCTGCTGATGTCGATGTATTGTTTTATTTTGCAGTAAAATTAAAGGAAGAGAGAGAGAGATTGCTGGTTCCTTTATATTAGTTTTGTTCTCGTTGTTGTGTGACAGTTAGCTTTTTGTGACCTCTCGTTCCGATGCCGTCGGTCAAACTGTCGTCTGTGGTTGTGGCATTTTCTGGTCATACTCACTTTCAGATAAATGGGTTACTACCCGTATATAATGATATAATTCCATATATCTAACTATGAGCTCTAATTATTTAACAAATAGAGCGCCATCTATAATAAGAAGCAGACAATTTCACATTTTGCTGCTATTTCAGAAATAAACAATAAGGCATGATATTTCATGACGGTCATCTGCTGGCAGAAATATCATACCTTTTCGAAAATTAGGAGGTTTGATATCTGCTTCTGTCACTTGTTGATTGCCTCTACAAAGTTCAGGCCAAACCAAACGTCGGACCCTGATCTGGATCTAGACTACACTGCTTGGCGTTCTGGAAGATTTATCAGAAATAAAGTAAATTATCATATGACGTCGCGCCTGGGAGTGAAATAACGCCATGCAATAAAATCTGTAAACCACTAGTGGTTTATCGATTTTCGGGAAACGTTATGACGTCCATAACAACGTTGCGAACATAATTAAGAAATAGATCAGCTCCAGCAGTGAATTGTTGAGTAATAATTCACTGTTTGGAGGTCAGTTGTAAAGAAGATCAAAGCGAAGCGCGAGTGATTTATCTTCGTACAACTGACCGACAAACAGTGAATTATTACTCAACAATTCACACACTTGAGCTGATCTATTTCGATTCTAACACAAAATAAACGTCGAAAACACATTCGAAGTCTTCAGCTTGTTTCAACTTTCCGCCATTGCACTGAAGAACTCCCGCCAATACTAGGACTACGTCTCATACGTTTACATGTAATTGTAACGTCTGGCAAGCGTTTAAAAGGCCTTACACCGTCTAACGCCATGAATGACGTCATTTTCCAGTGACGTCAGCTATCACACATTTTAGCTGTGAATTATCGTCCGATATATCACAGTTTGTTACCGTTGGCTCTATAGGCGAGGTGTGTTAGAATGACAAAATAATAACGTTTTCACGCCAGAAATGAGATTTCAAAGTATTTCTCATATGATAAATAGAATCTAACATTCGTGCTCTTGTATTATTGAATTTATTAAACTCGTTGCGAAAAAGAGATAAAATGCTCGGCAAGCCTCGCATTTTATCTCTTTTCCCCAACTCGTTTAATAAATTCAATAAAACATGAGCACTCATGTAAGATCCTCTATATAAAGGCAGGTGTTCATGTGGTGATATATTGAATAAGATGGGAAACATCCATTTAAGTTAAACAGTTCGTGTGTTGTAACATCAGCAGAATCTAGGGAGTATATTTGGTCAGTAAACTACTGTAAATTCGGAAAATTTCGCGAGGGTTTTATTTTCGCGAAACTTCGCGGATGCGGAGTTTGGCGAATATAAAAGCTTCGTGAAATGGCGAAAACTCTTTGACTTTAACTGATGTAGTTAAATCATGTCAAAGTCACGAATTTTTTACTTGGCAAATATGTCTTTTAACGCTATTCGCGAAAATAAAATTCTCGCGAAAATTTCGGAATTTACAGTATATTTAATCCCCCCCCCGGAAGAGGGGTTTGTTGCTTTACTTAAATTGTAGTCTTGAGGTGAGGTTGGCGCCTTGAAACTAGTTTAAGCCCTCCAATAAAAGTAATTTTATTTACCATTCCAAGGCGGTGCTTCTTTTGTGGATCATTTTTGTTATTCATGTTGCGTTTTTGTCATGCTCTCTTGTCTGTTCATTGCAGTCTTGTGGTCACCTGCTGGGAAAGAGTAACCTCTTAGCTCTCTTGTATGAGATGTTTTATTGTGGTTTTTGTCACTTTCTCATGTGGTTTTCTGGTTCAGGTGTGGTGCTTGATTGTATTGACTCCTGATGTTTGCCTCTGACTTAATCTCTTTACTCTCATGTGTCCCTTTGTTTTTCTGTGTTCTGACGTATTTCTTTGAGGTGCCATGGTTTGGTCTATCATCTGATTGCAACTTTTCCAGGGCAGAATTGAGCCGCAACATGAGATTTCAACAATGTGGTAATTTTACATGAAATGACTCAGACGAGCCTGTGCATCCTCCTATTAAGCTCAGAAACTCCAAATGCTGTTTGGACAGTAGCTAAACAGTCATAGAATATACAAGAATCTAGCAAAGGCTCTGGTCAGACTGCGCATATGCACAGGCTGGTCTGAGCCCTTTCTGGTCAATTAATACCACATTGTTGGACATCTCATGTCGTGGCTTATATCTACTTGTTTTGTTTATTTGCACACAACATGTAATAGAGCCAAGTAAATCTACGGCGCTTACCATGATAATACGTATGCTGCTCGGTACATAATCTTTATAGAAATGTTAACAGGTTATCTGCAAAAAATATCAATTTCATTTTATTGATCATTTTGTCAATCGACTGCTGACAGTAAAACAAGCCATAATATATAGTCTATTTTTATTGCTTTATAAATAAAAAAGAAATATGAAAACTTTACAAAGAAGAACTGAAGGACGGACATTTGTTGATGATATATATTAACAATATTGAATAAATTGAGTCTTAAAACTAGTCTTGTGCTTAAAGATGTCTTTATAGCATATTAATTATGTGCATGCTGTGTAATATTGAGTGATATGTTTGTTGTCTGCTGACTTTTTTTCAAAATTAACCTTTTTTCACAAAAACCTTTCATGAGCACTATCAGAGTGTAGACGGTTTGGGTCCAGATTCTGACGAGCATGAGCTTGGTCAAAAATGTTTGCAAAGACCATCAGCAGGCGACATTAGTCGCCGCTAGCAGGCAAAGAGTTTAAGACACAATTCATTTGACTTTTTTCCTATTATAAAGATCGTATTAATACAAAAACAATTTCTTAGCTCATAATAAGATCTGTATGCAAATCAATGCGTGTAGATATAAATTTCGTTTTCATCCTACAATCATTGTCGCAAACATGACGCATTCTAGCACTCACAAAACTGTCGCCTTTCTCTCGTTGCATACTGGGATTGAACCGCCATTCACCCGCCATTTTTTATTAAGATATATGATGCTATCGTTGTTTGCATGACTAGGGGCTTTACATCCAGAAAATATTGAGGAAATGAGAAATGGTATACTTCCAAAAAATTGACTTTTTGCGATTTTACACAATAAATTCTGTCACTACAGGAGCGCGAGAATTGGATATCGATAGCTACCCATAATTCAAAGAGCAAAATGCGATAGATCTAGATGAGGTATCGTCAAGTCTCGCAAGAATGTTCTACAATTCATATTTAATAAACATTGCGTTTGTCCAAAGCGTCCAAAATTATGAATACGCATACCAAAAGAAGTTGATCTGAAGATGTCAATATTATTACAATTATAATGATTATTATTATAAAAAAAAAATGTTAATTTAAAAGGTGTAATTTGTATAAATATCAGAAATAAGCATGATTTTAGCTCTTTTCCTTCTGAGTTCATGCTTTTTGCCGACTGCTGCGGCTTTTTTCAACATTAACCTTTTCAAAAATTATTTCAGGATTACCATCGAAGTGTCAATCAGTTTGTATCCATATCAGTCCCGACGTTTACTGGTCCAAGCTGTTTGCAATGGTTATCAGCAGACGTCAGTAGTTGGCAAAGAATTAATATTAAAGAAAAAATGATTTCCCTGAATTATCAGTCAATGGAATGACGCTCAACCAAGATATTTAGGATTTTAATCTAGTCCAGCTTCTTTCAGAAGCTTTGTTTGTCATTCAAAAGTAACAGAATAAGAAAATCATAGTTGAAATTCTGACAAATCTCTGATTCAGATTAAAGTATCTTCAGAATAACAACTTAGAAAACTATGATAAATCAAGCTATCAGGGACATCTTTATACCACGTCACTCATCAGTATATCACAGATCAATTTCTTAATGACGCACTTATATACACAAAAAATAAGTTAATTCTATAAAGTTAACATTTTGACAGTTGCTTTTTCACATAAAAATTGCATTGCCAGTTTGCAAATATCTTTTTCTATCTACTCAGTGCAAGAGGTACATTTTGCGGCATTTTCTTCAATTCCCTGGAACTTAAAACTTTGTATGATATGTGCATCATCACAGGGTTTGGTATCCAGGAAAATATGTCAATGATTCGTTTCTTATGGCAGCTACAAACGTTGAAAATGGTCTGGTGGTGCTTGGCTCTGTCGAATTTATTATTCATCACACAATTTCAGGGGCATACCTACATGTACGCTGATACACATGTGCGTCAACTTGACAAGTAGAGGGGTTTTAGTAAAAGTAGAACATGTCTTCAGCGGCAACTCAAAAATACACCAAAACGAATTTCATGACACAAATGGTAGCTTAATAAAGGTCAAAAGCATTGCAGAATTCTGCAATTCTTTGGACCTGTATTAAGCGATAATCAGTTTTGATGTTTGGTCGCTTTGTGAGTACATTTAATTTGATTCTTGAAGAAAAATGTAACTAATAGTCAGTTGCGCATCTTGAGGGCTCTCTTTAGACCTTTGAAATAACCTAAATCCATTTTTGCCACAGGGCTTCACCCCTGGCCCCACACTGTAGGGAGTACCCCCATAACCCCTCAATAGTGTGTACTCTATAAAATGCCTTCTTTTATCAACAACACATTCACTTAGGTAAAAAAAACATCTCAATACATTTATCAATCACATTTAAGTAACTCACTATCATAAAAGATATTCAAGTGGGGGAACGAGCTACTGGCCTTGCCACGAAGTAATCAGATTTTGTTTAGATAGTGTACAAATGACAAAGGCATGGACATATTCGTGCATGTGCGCAGTCTGATCCGCCATTGTTTTTCCTGCATAGAAAGTAATCTGACTTCACTACAAGCAGCATTTCAATATTCTAACTAGTCCTTGTAGCTGAGCAGACTCGTTTGATTCTTCCTATTTCGAGAACACTAAGGATTTTCTTGGTCAAGGCCCACCCAGTAAGCGTGTAAAAGCAGGACACTATCGGTTTGCCAGCTAAATGCAATTCAAATGGCATTTTGCTATGGACCGATAGTGGCCCCAGATATAATGCTGGCTGGGCATATGCATATGAGACAGATAAACATGCCAAATTGAACAGCAAAAATGCTATAAAAGGAAGATTGTCCCTCGAGAGATAGAGTGCTGAATTCAGTTGTATATGTAGAAGTGCCCTTTTTCTCTATGTTTTATAATATATGAGAAGTTTTACTATATTCTTACAGATGATAAAACTCCAGTCAGCAAAGTTAGTTTCAAGTAGTCCATAAACACCCGGCTGATTTATACAAATCATCAGAATCTACACTATTGACAAAGATAATGAGCCACAACATGATATTTCCAACAATGTGGTTTGTGCGACCAGGAAAGCCTCAAATCAGCCTGTACATACGCGCAGACTGATCATGGCCTTTCCTAGTGGCTTGAATATTATACGAGTGTTAAGCTACTGACTGAGCATCATTTGGAGTTTCTAAGCTTCAAAGGAGGCTGCACAGCCTCGTATGAGTCCATATTGTCAAAATCATTCATTGTTGGAAATCACAAGTTGTGGCTCATTATTGTTTATTGCATATAATTATTATATATTGCCTTAGGTCGCTTGTTACATTCAATTTACTTTACTACTTAGTAACGAAGGCAGATGCATATTTCACTGTCTGCTGCTACAATGGGTTACTGAAGCTGTTGTAGCATGGGTCACGACTTGGCACTCAATATTATTGGTTACAGGGCATATATGGACAGGACATGTGTAAAAGTATTTGATCAGATGCGTAGATTCATAACATCAACTGGCACATATATCAGATCCTGATTTAAAGTGGAGACGTGTTTCTTTGAGTGGTGTGTTGTGGGTCCGACGACTGGTCAGCTGCAGAATCCACCACGCTGAAAAAAATACGACATGATAAATGTGCATACATGTATGCTTATAGTCAATGTATATATGGCATGTGTAATTTTCTTTATCTTGTCTTTTAAAATGGCCTCGACGCGAGGAACACTGTCTTCTGGTGTTTGTGAACAACAAGTCTGATCAGCGCTTATGTTATTCGCTTATTGTAAACTACCATAACTAGACTTTCTATGAGCCAATTTTCTAGCTAGTCTCTGTAGCTGAGCTGGCTGGTTTAAATAACGCTTTGTTTGAAACACCAAAGACCTGCTTTCTTGCGTCGTGACCCATATAAGCATGTTTGTAAGATTCTCTACGAACCATAGACAACGATATAAGGAACTGATATGATATACGTATGCTGAAAGCTGTCTACTGAGAGTAAGCATTTCATAACGTTAACAAAATCTGTAAACCACTAGTGGTTTATCGATTTTAATACATGGCGTTGACGCAACGTCATGTTATAAAGAAATTTAATGTAGATTTTTTTAGACACTTAAGTGACGTCACACAACACTAATTAAATAAGTTTTATTTGATTGAATAACGTTTGATTGATATAATTATTAACTATCATGCACTGTCTAACTAACAGCTAAAACATTACAAACCTTTCTAGTAGAGGTAAGATGTATATGGCGATGTATATGGCCTGTAGATATAACTTCTGTCAGTGAGGGCCATGTCGTCAAAACTCCTATACAAGGGCTGAAATATAAACAATAAAGGATTAAGAGCCTATGTATGATAGTGTGTTCCAAATTCCTTCATACAGACAGTGGAGACTAAGCGCAGACTAAGTAGAATATCAGACTGGTGCCTTTTAACTAATAAAAGAACAAGAACATTTTGCTAGTTTAGTCATCGAGCAGATCAATTAACCCTTACCTGCTAAATAAACTTTGTACTTGAAACGTTGTCTTCTTTTTACGTCTGCTGTATATATTCAAATGTCTTTCAGATTACTGTTGATCATGGAAGCAAACACTATGAACCTTGATCAGACTGTTCCCTAAAGCGCAGTCTGATCTGGGTCGATATTGTTTGCAATAAAGGCTTCACTATAGTGTAGACTTTATTTTCTAGTCCTTTGGGATCATTGGTTTCTTTATGGGACTTTGAAACTATTAGAGGATCACTGATGACGCCTAAATGGCAGAAACTAGCTAGTCTGGCCAAGGAAATATGCACACTCTAGTTTCAGTTCTTTGGTGCAGTCTTTGCTTCCAAAGGATACACTTTTAAGAACATATTCCAAAATGTATAAGCTGATAAGTGTGCAGATAAAAATTGTGGTGAATGGACAATAATTAATAGTTGAAGTTTTAGACATTATAGGAACCATGAAATATGAAACATGGTTATGCCACATGCAAACAAACAATCAATCTGAGCAGTTTGCGAATGTTCCCATCCAGTCTGTTGGTCTGATGTGTGGTTGAGTGTGATGTGCCTTTCTCTACCTTGGTTCTGGGTGGGAAAGAGGAGACGAAAGGGCTGATTACTGGGTACAGTGTTAGTCTGATGAGAATTTATTATGAAAGTATAACTTGATTTATCCACTTACAAATTGCTCATCACTAAAAAAGTGTTCACCCAGGTTAGCAGATTATGTTGTATCTCATCAGGGCCTGGAGAGTTTGTTATAATACAATTTATTTTCAACAAGCGAAATAGTTTGTTGGGTTCGAGCAATAACCTTTCTTAATGAATAATAGGTCATAGAAGTATGACAAAAGGATAACAGTGCACAAATATTATATTTATATATTATATAAATTAACGTAATTTAGTGACGTTAGGATGACGTTAGTCTTTGCTCTGGAATAGGTGTTTTCAAACCCTACCAATCTTTAAGCTTTTGTGCTCCATTATAGTAATACAAAAATGAACTTTTCGAAGCATTTTTTTCAAAGTTTTCAAGTGACAAAATGACTTTATGCAATAATAACGATCAAACATGGTTTTCTGATACACTAACATCTGCTAGAACCACAGGGGTTGTTAAAACCCTCGCCTTTCAGGCTCGAGTTTCAACATTACCCTCGAGGTCCAGCAGATGTTATTGCATAGAAAAACATGTTTGATCCCTATATTAAAAACGTTTTTCCAGAGTCCCATGCTTTATATCTAATTATTCATAGTGGTATTCGCGAAAATATTTGACTGTTAAAGGGGATACGTCATAAGATTGCCTATTGTGTTACATGCAAACAATACAAGTGCAGATCACATTTTGTGTTGCTGTTTAGACAGCATTGTGCATACACTTGCTTCATTCTGTTTAAGGACTCCAGCTGGCCTCCTTGACTGAGCAGGCTCGTTCTTATCTTACTTAGGCCAAGTTTACTTACAATGAGGCTCAAATACGTACTGATTTTACATACCTGTGAATATCTGTTGTAAGCAGAAGTGACGACAGGTGATAATGGTCGGCTCACGTAAGACCTGTAGGTCAATGGGCTGACAGATCTCGGGCGGACATACGATGATGTTATTCCAGCATCTTCCAAAGCTAGAAAATATAGAGAATACAAGGTGAGTATCTTTGATATTAAGTTTATCAGGCCCGGCTTGGAGAACGCTATATGAATCGTGAGGCTCTGCCGAGCAATTCAACATTCATTCTCGAAGCAGAGCCTGGTTAACTTAATATCAAAAGACATGGTATTCAATTAATCAGTTAACCCATTGGTCTATTTGTCAACTGAGATTATGACCTTATTGTCGATTCAACGTCATCGACGTCATTCATTAAGTGCACTGTCATGTTGACCTGATAAATATAGGTGCAGTGTGATAGAGAACGTTTATCAGGTCAATGTGCATTAATGAAGTTAATATAAGAGGTAGCTGATGAAATAGAATACCATACCACTGAGAATAACCTACACTTCCATCATTCGTTTCATTGCCTCAACCAGTGTTAATATTTTTGCGAGCTTGACATTTTTGTGTTTTAACAACAACAGCATCTAGGGCGAAGATTTGGTACCAGTAAAATCTAAGCCCCCCCCCCCCCCCCCCCCCGCCAAGTGGCAAGTGGCTTAGACTGCTGTCTATTCTAAGGTTGATGCTCTGTTACTGTTGATTCGTTGTTGATTGTTTCTCCCATTGTGGGATTCTGTAATTGTTCTGTGTTTTGTTATTCTTTACTTTGTGTCCATTCTAGCTTTGCAATCATCTTAATGGGGAAGAGAGAGCTGGTTGCTTTGCTTTGTTTGTCTTTCTGGTGTTTCGTGATTACTGTGTGGTTTTTCCTTGTGGTGCAACGGTTCTGTCTGCAGTTTGTGATTGTAGTATTTCCTGATCATACTCACTTATTGTTTTTAGAGTAATCAAACAGTCTCCAAATTTAGGGGAAAATCCAATTTTTAATTCAATGCTGTTCATTTTGAATAAAAAGGATCATTTGGTAAAATGTTTGAACATTGACATAATAATCCTCTTAAATCAGCTAAAACAGATAATTCAGAATTTTGCCACAAAACAAGTCCAGTCAATGACATAACCAAAATATTCAATTTCACGAAAGTGACTTAAGGTATATACATTGTAACCCCAGAGGAAGTGTTTACACCAAAAAACAATATTCGAAAGAGAATAAATCCCATCTCCACTTTCTGAACTTTACATTTACTGTTTAAAACTACGCTATGGTACCCCTAAACGTAACGTTGCTGTAAAGAAATTAGCATACGCAGGATGCATTACAGTGTGTGTGTGTAACATAGTCGCACAGAGAAATTGGTCAGCAGAAATATATTTTTAAACAAATTGAAAGTTACATGGATATGTGTAGTCCATTTAAGTAAAGGCTTGCATTTATCAGATGTTCATAAAGGCACGAAATGCATATATTCACATAGGTCCCCATACGCAATGTTTTAATGTAAACGTGAATAAGTTTCTTACTTATCAGTTAAACATATGTTTTGGGTGCTCAAAATAACCGTCTCATTGAGACGGTTCTTTTGCGTACCCACAACATATGTTTGGGTTGAGAAATAAGAACAAAAAATTTCAATTATGTCCTTTATCTGCAGGCCTGAGTTCAATTCACTAGCTCTCAACCAATACTTTCTTGAATCTCCCAAAATGAAATTCATCGTTTATAGTTACAACGTTTATGGGATCGTGAATGCATTTTTTTGAAATACTGTCGATAGAATTCGAAGGTGGACATTGAGTCTGAAGGACGATGTCAAGTCGCTTGTCAATAAAAATGATTCAGTCACATGCTAGATGTAGATTGGTTTGTTCTCTCCCCGCCTACTATGTAAAGTTATTAACAGCGACTCTTGGAACTGTCTAGGAAAGCAAAGCCTACCTGTGTGTAATATATGCATTACGTCATGCGGTGCTCTATTTTGGAAATTTGTGGTGTCAATTATCATATATACAAAGCCTTCATCATTCTTATCCAAACATACATTTTGAACTGTCTCGGTGACATAATCTCTTAATTGTCCGCAAATAGATTTGTCATTTTAACTTTGCCTGCCTTGCATACAATTTTAACAGATCAGTTTGTCCCGAAAGTGACACAAAAAGATTGTCACCAATAACCCTTGCAAACAGTTTGAACCCAGATCAGACCGGACCAAACATCTGTAGCTGTCTGGTGATGTTCCTAAAATAGTAATATATTGACAAAATATGCAAACTTATCCAGCATGCAAAGAGTCACTAGATTCTATAAATAAGTATGCAACATAATATGTCAGTGTCAAAAAATCATTTTATCTGGAGCTTGAAAAGGATACTGCTTTGATCTTAACCCTTAAAACCCCGATCATGACAAATTGCACTGTACATTTTTGTGATGTATTGCTTGAATTTCAGGGAGAAAATAGACCTTGATGTTTCATATGAATCATCTACCAGCAGACAATTCACATGAAATGTCGTTCCTTATTTGATTCCTAGAACAGCAACAAACTTTAAAAGTGCTGTCTTTTTTTTGTGGACATGAAAATCTAATAGGGTCAGCTTTAATTATTGCATAAGAAATATGTGATTTATACTGCAAGCACAGTGAAAGAACGTGGTCTTAATTTCTACACAGAGGACACATGATAAGGTTATATGCTGCGGAATATACGTGGAAATTAAAACCACCCAACACGGAGCCTGATATTTGTGATCTATGACACGCCAAAAGTAGCTATTTTCCGAGCACTGACACGTTATGTTTACACTGACCTTTCCCTTTACAGACAGGTAGGCGTTGCTTTCCTCTTGCGGTTGAATATTTGAAAACAATCAGGATCAACCATATGACTTTGTGATGAGCTGCTGACAATCATTGTGATCGCACTTGTGAATTGGTTTGTCCATGTTCGTGTTCCAACGGCAGTAATTTAAATAGAAGTAAGTAAGGGTGCAAAGATCAGGAATCGATACAATCAAGTACCACACCTGACCCAGGATACCAATGGGAAAGTGACAATAAGAAAGTATTAGAAAGAAGTAGTATTAGAAAGAGTGTAAAATCTCAGTAATACATTACCTGTGTCATATCTGCTTTTTCGGAGGCATGATCTCAAAACCACCTGAAATTTAAAAAGGTAAGTAAGTATGAACAGGAAATGCCAGAATCACACACTGAAGACCAAACCCATGGACACAGAACACTAGCAGCCACACGACAGCAAGAAGACAACTGCACTAGAGTGAACACTTGTACTGCAGAGCTGGCTCATTTGTTTGTATAAAACCTTACACGGAGTTGTTAGTGTTGAATCACCATATATTATTTATTGAAGAAGATATTTAAAGAAGAAAAAAGTAGCCAAAATCGTCTGATATACCCATGTAAATCGCCAGTGGACTAAGGAAATCAACTTAATGTAGTGACCACAAATTTGCCTTCTATTGATAACACTCAAGCACTATAATACAAAGAATGGTTTCTGATAAATATTAGTATATGCTGTATATAATTTTTTCCCTGCTTTAAATGTACAGTCTGACAGCAAGAGATAAAGAACATTACAGATCCACATCTTTCCCTGCTAAATTCTCCCCAGTTTTGGGGTCTGCATGCAAAATAGGTAAGGGTGCAAAGATCAGGAACCGATAAAATCAAGTACCACACCTGACCCAGGATACCAAAAACGATACAGTCACAATTAGAGAAAGACACCACGAACGAGAGCCAAGAGGTCAGCTCTTTCCCAGCAGGTGACCACAAGGCACATATAAACAGACGCGTACAAAGGCATAACAAACACAAGATAGAAAAAACATAAAAAATCCACAAAAGAAGTACCGCCTTGGAACGGTCAGATAAATACTTTATGGAGGGCTTAAACCAGTTTTACGGTGCACCAACCTCACCCTTAGTTCAGATATGGATCAAGACACATAGATGTTTGGTTTGCATGAAAGACCCCTAACTTACCAATGCATCATCTAGAACATACAAATCAAGGTATAAAAAGGAGATACAGCAAAGATAAGGACTCAACAGTAAATGAAAATGAATACCGGAGCAAAAGAAATCTAGCAGTTAAACCCTGCCGGGCCCGACAAACAGCCAAAGTTTCAGGCCCCTACCATCTCATCAATAGATAAGTCTTTAAGTCAGAACCATCATAGAGTCTGAAGTCCGACCCACCGGCGTGCAATTAAAGAGGAAAGCAAAGTTGCCGACTGTGATTGGGTTTACCACCAAGCATGCAGTCTGTTGCAATACATTAATGTTAAATCTTTTTATAATGGGAAATTATCTTAATCAACTGCGCTGAACAATTATTAGAGCCAACAATCTTCTTCAATTTATACACCAAGTCACCATAGAATTCAGGTTCCAAAAGTTCATGGCGCAAGAGAGATTTAAGTCCAGCTTGGAATTTAGATATCAAATTATAGTATCGTCATTAAAATTTAGAAAAGGTTTTGTGAAGTTTATGATACTATTCGCCTTGTTTAAGAAAGGTCTGAGTTAACAATTTATTGCGAGTGTTGAAGTCAGTAATATAGATTGATGCTCTAGCAAAACAAATTAGTTGAGAGATATAGACTCCATAGCCATTTTAACTTCATTATGATAGACACACTGCAGCATCTGAGAGAAATTTTCCTCCAGCTTATCTGATGAACTCCACTGGGACTCAGATTAGCTGGATAGAATGACTTTTGAGTTTAGTGGCCACACATTTACAGCAAAATGGATGTAAACCATGATTTTATGTAATTGGTGAAAATTTCAGAGAAGAGAGGAATTAATTGTACTTACTGGAGAGGGCGATGGTGACCTGCAATATAAAACAAACATTATTGTATTAGCGTTTAAGCCACGCACAACACGAAAAATGACCATTGTAACATTATTCTCTGCCATCTCATTTTTGTCCTACATACAAAGAAAAATTTCACGAAAGTTCGAAGAGTTATATAAAATTATATGACGAAATTGGCATTCTTAGTCACACTTAAACAGAAAACAATATAAAAAATCTGTTTTAGTTCAAAATGTCAGAATCTGCTTTCCCGTGAAAATATTTTAGTTTTGCATGTTGTAAAAGTTATATAATTCAACAAATCACGCTAAGGAAGTGCATAAAATACATAATATGGATTCTGGATTCTATTTTTGAAAAGCTTTTTGTAGCATTGACACATTTCACCTGCTAGTCTGTGCCAATTCCAGCATATGATGAAGCCATTGTTGTCAAAAGAAATAAGAAAACATGTCCAGTTGAGGAAATGTTATAGTACAATGCTGAATTTGAATATTAGAATCCAATGGACTATTTCCTAATCATGTCTAATGGTTTAAATCATCATGCTGTTGTTTGACCACTTACTTAGTCTTATATTAAACTTACTTTATATCTTAACTGGTGTTATCGGCAACAAATGTTAAACAGCATGTTAGTTAAATGTTTCTCACTTGGGTAGACAATGACGCAAGTGTTTTACAAGCCTTAGCTGTATAAGATGTAGATATGATTAATTCAACATTATGACCAAATTCTATTTATTGTTCAACATTACCTATTAAATATGCAGATTAGCTAATTAATCTTCATGAAAAACGCTTTTCTTATCCTGGCGCAAAACAAACAATTTTCTTACTGGTGGTTGGAATGTTAAACGACTCAAGATCAGTACTTCACATTTTAATTAATATTGATATCATAAGAATCCATCATGAGTGTGAGGATGGGATAGAAAAAAAACGAGGATTACCGATTGGCTTCACCTCAAAATGCAAAGTCAAAGGCAGTAACTCATGTTTAATGCAAATCTTTAGATCAGTTAAGTAAACAGATGTTAAGATGTATCAAACTAGATATCTTGTATAGCTGATCCTTAGTGAGAAATTTATTGGAGAAAATTGGATTTTAGACCCATTTTCTTTGTAAATATTAACATTAAGGGGCAAAAACTCATGTTTAAAAATATGAAATTGTGGCAGAAGCAATTTTTACTCTGTAGATTGATACAGTAATGGTTTAGAACAGCTTTCTTCCAATTTAGAAAATAAGTTTTCAATTTATCGAGCTTTTACTCACTTTACTGCAGTTTTCCTATATAAAACAATGGTAATATAGTAATAAGGGCATTAACTCTTGCTGAAGTATGTAGAAAATTTAATGCATTATTATTGCGCCTGTCATTCTAATCCCATTTATCTCAGTAAATATCAGGTCAATGCGGTAACAAGTATTGAAGTTATAAGTCAAAATGGGTTTAGTCACGCAAGAGTTATGGTCATTGGTGTCGGTAGTGACCTTAAATAAGAATATGACCAAGAATATATAGCACATTCTCAACCTTAAGAGCATTAAAAGCACTTTTTCCATTTCAGTGAACGTTTTAAGAGGCGTCTTAGCATATGCCTTTTTACAACATTTTTTTTGTTCGCCACCATGTCATTTATTGCTTATTCATCCTTGTTTTCTTATGTCCTTGATATGTAGCCATCTTCGAAACACTTTATATTTGTGTTTGCTTGCTTTTTTATGCTTTTACTGGAAATGGGTCAGTCATATTTGGGCCTCGACGAGAGAAAACCTGTCTTTGGGGGTTTGCGAACAACAAAGGCACAGACCAGTCGGGCATACGCGCAGTCTGATGAACGCCTTTGTTGTTCGCTTAACGAAAAGTATAATGCCTAGACTTCTACAAGCGAAATTTAAATGTTCTGGCTTGTCTCTGTAGCTGAGCAGGCTGATTTGAATATCACTGTTGGAAACCCTGAAGACAGGTTTTGTCGCCACGCGGCCCATTTTATAATTTTAATATTCTGCTACACAACCTTGTTATTTTGTATAATTCTGATCACTGAGGAAATGAAAGGCAGTTACTGTAAATGACAGACAATATATGTAACATAGGTACCTTGCTCTATAGATTGAGCGGCCTCTGGACAATGAGCGACTTCTGGACAATGAACGTCCCAAAGGAAGGGTCAGTGACCCTGACCTTGTCCTTGATCTTGACCTTGATCGACCCCTGATTTCCAGCTGAAACAATACATTATATATTGAATAAACGCCTGATTAAATTCCTAAGTTTAAATTGTGCTGTTTGGGGTTGTCTGCTAAGTATCATTAAATTTTATTTAAAATAGGATATTTGGTCTAAACTGTTCAATAAAAGTATACAGTGTATAGTTCTGTATGAATTACAAAAGCATCTACTGGCGCTTTTAAAATCTAAATAACCATTAAAGCATGTACCTATGTTCTAATTCAAGCATTTGAAAACCATTCTAATGCACTTGCTTTTGTAACACGACTTCTGATTGGATAACGTCAAAAATTTGCGACAGTATATCCTGCAATATACTGCAGGAAACATTTTGACGTCATTAATTACGTCACATTTCGTTTGATGACGTGCGGCATTACGCGGCTTGCAACACTCAAATTTGAGACGAAACTGCAGAAGTACATTAGAATGGGGATAACCATATTCAAAATTTTCATTTGGGGAGGTATATCGTCGGATATACGTTCGAAAATCACGTTTTACGGCTCCGCTCGCGCGTCGCCGTAAAACTAAATTTCCGACCGTATATCCGACGATATACCTCCCCAAATGAAAATTTCGAATACAGTTATCCCCTAATTACATGCATACACAAATTTTTGATATGTGTAACCTTACTTTTTAGATTCTGTTGATTTATGTTTACTTCAAATTTACGTTTTTATATCATAACATGTATCTCTTACTGTCACACCATCCTGACATTGAGCCAACATCGATTGTACATTCTAGAAATGTTTAATACAGACTGAAAATGATAGACCATAACATAGACTGTGTCTACCCTGCTAGGTGCTGACAGAATGGCGTGTCTTATTTTAATATTTAATTAAGTTGCCAACACATTTTGGCATCTCATCTAAGCCAACACTATTTGGAATTTTCTTGGTCATTAATCAGGCCAATAAATAAAAGTGCGTCATTAAAAATCAATTTTCTTGTCCTCAAACAAATATTTAAACTGATTGATAAGAAAATATTCAGATTTCATGCCCAAGTTTTTAGTTTATAACATGACGTCTCGTCTGGGAGTGAAATAACGCCAGGCAATAAATTCGATAACCACTAGTGGTTTACAGATAAGTGCGTATCGCAATGACGTCCATTTTGACATTGCATAAAAGATGGCAAAAGCTTTACGGTTTCACAACAAAAATGTGATTTTTCAGTAATTTTAAAGTCATGTGATAAATAGAATATAACATTCGTGCTCCTGTATTGTTAAATTTATTAAACCCGTAGCGAAAAAGAGATAAAATGCTTGGCAAGCCTCGCATTTTATCTCTTTTCCCCAACATGTTTAATAAATTCAATAAAACATGAGCACTCACGTAAGATCCTTTACTTATTAAGACCTATGTATTCTGTACAAACCTCTGATGGCTGATAGGTTTTGTATGTGTTGTATGTGTCATAAGCACCTCCCAACAGATCTTCTCGAATCACTGCAGTTGTTCTGAATTCAACTTTTGGTATGCATCCCTGAAATAACAATACCAGAATTACTAGTAGCAATCGTAGCTGAAAAATATATTATACCAAGGTAAAGCAACACCCGTTGAAACAATTATAAATAAATACTAAATACAGTATTGCAACTTGAATAAACAACCAATACACAGAACTTATAATTGTAAATCCTGCAAGACATGTAAACTGAGTAAGGTTATATATAGATAGTTGACTATCATGGATACTAATATGTCAAGGGTTAGGACAGGTATTTGCATATGCAGCCTTAATACGATCTATCCTCGTACTATCAACATGTTTGCTTTATTATTTTCTGTGACAAGTTTTGAATACGAGCGTACTGACATTATAGAGTAATTAAAGTAATCTAGTAGCTTAACAGTATTGTTAACAAACTGTAACAGCATTCCACAAGATGCTATATAAATGAAATTAAGGTTCTTTTAGAAAAAAAAACTTATACTTCATTTATTTTGTTAAGAAAACGCTTTAGGTATTCAGAACAATGGATTTTAATGGGACTGAACCGACATGCTACATTGCTATTTTTCGTTACGCCAGTTCTGGCTAATAAAATGCAGCTTTTCATACATTGTTCTACGCCTTACATACATCCGAGGCTTGATTCTCGAATTGGACTGAGATTTTCTGATTGGATTAACATCTGCCAACCGTATGGTAGTCACTTTGGTATTTAATGATTGTTAGAAGATAACTACCCTAAATGTTATTATGGAAACCTTTATTGGTCTTGATCCTGTATTACTCACCGTGCGAGGGAAGGCAACAGTCGTATCAGAGAGAAGCAATTCCCTGCATCCACTGGAGTAGGATGGCCAGACAGAGCGGATGGGGTAGAGGAAATCTCGGGCATTAGTGACGAACGAGGCTAGTCTTATATCATATGTGTCGTATTCGTTGACTTGTAGAAGTTCAACCTCTAGGAGTTCATCTAAATATAAACATTAAATTATATAAGAGGATTTGGATGAGGTATGTTGGCATGGTATGTTGTTATCCAAATAACGTTTTTTTCTTTATTTTCGAGCGAAAATGTTACTCGTGTTTCATATTTTGCACATTACAGATATTTTAATAATTTTGTCTCTCTAATACTGTTCGGTTCAGATGAACAATTTTTTTAGTGTAAAAATTGTAATTATTTTCTTACCTATCAGTTTTAACATATGTTTGGTTGAGTAATGAGAAAATTGTTGTTTTTTGTACGCACTCTTATCTAAAGGCCTGTTACTGTTGTGTTGTTCTAATTCTGTTGGTCTGGTTTTACTTGTTGTTTAATATAAATATTGTGTTTTGGCTTGTTTAATGTTGGTTTAAACAATATTTTATTGAGCAATACTAATTCATGTAAAGATAAGTACAACATTACATGATAGGATCTGACATTAAGCTGTGAGGCTTATTGTGGTCATTTCCGTGAAACTGTGGAGTTTTCAGTATTTACGAATGGTTGATTTAGACCAAAAATAGTAAGTGAGTATGATCAGGAAATACCACAATCACAAACTGCAGACAACCCCGTGGCACCGCGAGGAAGAGCCGCTCAACCACCACGAGACACCAGGAAGACAAATTAAGCAAAGCAATCAGTCTGTTTTTGTTGGGGTTTTTCATGTTTTTGTTCTGTTGTGTTTTTTCATCAAATATTATAAGTTTCCTCTATTTCTAAATGATCCATTTTTCCAGATTATTTAGATGTCGCAACAGCTGCTATTGTGCGGCAGGTAGCTAGTAGAACTTCTTCCCGCAGATCAATATTGTGTTGATATTTGTACATATTCTAGTCCTTCAGGATTGGCAAGACAGAAGACAGACCACGACTGAAGCTGGTGCTAGGGGTAGTGAGAGTTACGACTATTGTTTTATATTTGAGCCTGAATAGGTGACGATTATCCAAATATCTCTTGGAGGTAGGTGGCAATCCAACACCCTGTGGTCAATGAATATGCTGTCATTCACTGGATTGAAAACATCTCAAAGCAAACAAATTTGGCAAATATGGTCTGTATACTTAAAAAAAATCTGCAGGAAAACTGATTCAAATGAATAAATATCAATTACCATTTTTGTCACTAAAGGTAACAAAATAACTATCCTGATTTTAATTCCTCTACCATAACTGCAAGCATGCAAAAGCTTATATAACATATATCAATTTGCTGAAGAAAACATTGCCAAGCTTATGATTTATAAAGTTTTATGTTTAGACGATCGTACCTATTGGTGGATTGAAATGTTACAACAACATTGGCATATCCAAAGCACCAGCTATATCACAGCGCCACTTATCATGGTGTTTCTCACTTATCAAGGGTAAGCAATTTTCGACTAATTATTTTCAATCTTGAAAACATCGAAAATTACATTTAATCTAACCTGAACTTACTAATTTCTCTGAACAAAACTTGGTTTAACGACTCTATATCTAATGAAGGCCTTAAGTTTAATGAATTTCAAGATCCGTTTACGAGAGACCGAATAGGGAAAAGTCATGATGGTTTTCCGTGTAAACATAGAATTGATTTAGAGTTACTTAATATTGAATGTGTCTGGATCGAAACAATTGTAAAAAAAAAAGGTAGTAATAGGGACAATCTACAGACCACCCACTGCTTCTCCTGTTGTACTATCCCATATGAGCCAGTGCATGAGATTTCCAACAATGTGGTATGTGCGCCAGCAAAAGCCTCAAATCAGCCTGCGCATATGCGCAGTCTGATCAGAGCCTTTGCTAGTCGCTTGAGTATTCTATGATTGTAAAGCTACTGACTGAACACAATTTGGAGTTTCTAAGCTTAACAGGAGGCTGCAGAGGTTCGTCCAAGTCTACACTTGTCAAAATGTCAAATTGTTGGAAATCTCATTCCGCGGCTCAATTATAGAAAATTCATGATACTGTTGTTGAGTACATAGTTCTGACTGGAGACTTAAATCTAAACATGCTAAATCAACATTCTCAGATAAAACTTACACCTCTAAAAATACTATGCCAAACATTTAACTTAAGGTGGTACCTGCATTTAACTTAAGGTGATACCTGCATTATGTGGAAAGATAACCTCGCATTTTTATAAAAGTAAGACTTTTTAATTATTTTTCCTAAAATGTACATGTACTGGCGTTTACAAAAAGCCTTCTCTCCATCGTTTATCAGCACATCTCCATGATCAGTTATATTTTGAGGTATTGGGAAAAAAAAGAACATAAAAGCAGAAAAATGAGCATGGTGACATATGCTTTTTAAATAATTATAAGTTTCTATAAAAATCCCTTCAAAGTTGTTGTTTGGTTGTTTTTTTTTTACTGTAGTTACATAATGCGATATATTCATTCTAGATATAAACGATTTTTGGCCTTCATATTTAAAAAAAATAGATTTTAGCTTAATAAATAAGATATATGAAGGGTTTTTTTTTTCATTTATCATGTTTATTAAGTGACATGCGCTTTTTTAAATAATTAAAACTTTCTATAAAAAATCCCTTCAAAGTTTTTTTTGTTACTGTAGTTACATTATGTGATATATTCATTCTAGATATAAACGATTTTTGGCCTTCATATTTTAAAAAATAGATTTTAGCTTAATAAATAAGATATATGCATTTTTTCATTTATCATGTTTATTAGCTTCTCAGAATATAATTATGTTATTTTTATTGTTCAATTGTTTAAAATATGATTTGTTTTCTTTTTGAACATACATTTTTTTATCTTTAAAAAATCAAATAACTTTTTAAAAAGGTCCGTAATGTCATGTTATTTTTGTCCAAAATATTATTTTTGAGCTATTTTAAAAAATATTAAAAGAAAGTAACTTTATGAGCACATGTCGTAAATGACCCTACACGTTTTACAGAAACTTCTTTTTTCCATAGTAGATCTAGTATTGTTTAGTAAGTTTCGTTCAGTTGAAATGTCTGTTGTAACCGAGCCGTCCAGTATAGTGATATTCACTTTTAAGAAACCACTATTAAAGTCCTTTTCATGTGAGATAAGGTTGTATAACCAAGGTGATTTCAATATGTTTTGGCGTTTGTAGTTGACTTTAACTGGGATTCTATCAAAAGTTAGAATGTTAACCAATATGCTTTAAACTTTACCGATAAGTTAATCAACTTAGTTAAGGACTGCATTCCATACAAACAAGGTAGAATTAGGCCACAAAATGTAAAGTGGATTAAAAAGGCTCAATACGTAAGCAAATCATTTGGACATTTATTTGGTTTCATTTTAAGATATAAACATGCAATCTCAGCAAACCTCCAAATGTTGATCTACTTATTGGACTTGTTATACTTTTCTTAAGTAGATTACGATTGAGACTGATCATGTATGCTCTAGACAAAATACAGGTTATCTAGCATTTAACGCAAAAGGATTTAACTTTTATTGTTTAATACAATCGTTGTAACAACAGTATGGGTTCAAGCGGCTGATTTTAACCAGCCTTTGCTAATAGCTGGCCTAGGACTCCCAAATCTTATACAAATTTCGCCACATTTACAGTGTATATTGGTTGGTTAATGAACTTTTAATAATCACAAAAGCAAATAGCTGATGCTGCTCTTGCATTAATCATAGGGTCTCTAATGTGCATTATCTGCTTGTTAAGCCAATGCTCTAAGTGTATGCTGTTTTGAGACAGATTCCCAGTTGCTCAATCAAGTTACGATGTAATTTTTGTCGTTTGAATGGAATGAATTAGACGAAAATTGCTTTCCCTTGTTTCAGTGAGAGACACTAGGTGGCACTGTTGTGGAGACGTCGCTTTTTGGGAAGTACCTAGATATGGTATGTAGTTCGTCATTCAGCCGAAAAGCGACCGATTAAACACACATTCATTTTTCTTTGGAAATGGTAAGATTGGCAATGCTTTTCAACATATTGTTAAATGAAGTTTTGTAGTGAAGTATTTGTATGTGTGTTAGTGAGGGTAAGAAATAAAGTCGGGATAATCGGTCACCTTTTCCGGCTCAAAACAGAAAAAAAGTAGTTGGT
The DNA here is from genome assembly GCA_964019695.1 of Loripinus fragilis. Lineage (NCBI taxonomy): Eukaryota > Metazoa > Mollusca > Bivalvia > Lucinida > Lucinidae > Loripinus > Loripinus fragilis. The sequence goes on along the minus strand of OZ026515.1, from coordinate 12,777,231 downwards.
TCTTTGGTTATTATGCATTGAGGAGTTTTCATCTCCTTAGATGAGCATAGTGGGTCGAAGGCAAGTCAAGGGAATAAAACCGTTTGGAGATGTGTTTAGATAAATACTATATTTTGATTTGATACAATTTTCAGACATTACAGAGATCAGAACTTTTGAAATGACCCTCGTACTAATGAGTTTTTATTCAGAGCAAGGAAACTGCACACTAACAGACAAAAATACAAATGCTATAAAAGGTTAGGAAAAAGTTGAACTGAGTCTACATATAGTGTAGTATTGACCTCATTACAAAAATCCTAATGGAACAAAATCTAAAACAGTTGATTAGAAAACAAGCACGATGTACTCCATGTATATACATACCTGTTAGAAATCTCTCCACATCTACAGAATCCAAGGCCGCATAATATGTCTGAAGAAAGAAGAAGAAACATTTTATTGAAAAATGTGACAATCTGATCTACACATTAAACAGATGTGTTAAGCTAATAACAGCCAATCGGAACTGCCTAGGCCAATTCCGCGAAAATCCAAGGAATCAGACCACGGATGAACATCGAGGATCTACTTTGATAACGCGGGTGATAACGTGACGCTGACATTATATAACGTGACGCTGACGTCACAGAAACCATGTTAACACAATAACAAGTGTGATTGCAGCAACACAAACCGTTATAAATTAGTTTATGTTTGTTTGTTTTTTGTTTTGTTTTTTTGTTTTGTTTTTCCAATAAAATATCGCTATAGCGATATTTTATTGAAAAATACATACACTTTGTTTATTCTGCTGATTAAACTTTTCTGTTATTCAGACAGGGCTGAACTCACATGCTAAAACTAATTTTTCTTACGCCTTTTCCCGCTAACAAAATGGAGCTTTTTCGTACATTGTACTGCGCGTAATGCGCATTACGTACACCCTAGGTTTCCTACGTTGTACTGGTTACCTAAACTCCATAAAAACCCTATAAAGCAAGATTTATTGCTAATTCTAGTTCTTGCGCGACAACAGAACTTTCTAAATTGTTAACCTCGTGTCTTAAAGCTGTTAAAACATGTAATCAAGTATTGTGAAAAGGTATATGAGAGATCCAGTAAAAACCTATTTTGGTCTATTAAAAATTCAGGTGAAATTTTAGATAAACTTAAAGCTAGAGATGTCAATGTGACCAGTTTGTCTACTTATGATTTTTCTACTCTTTACACTACATTACCTCATAATTTAATAAAAGATAAACTTACTGATCCTATCGAAAGAACCTTCCAGAGAGAAGGCTCTCCTTACCGTGCATGTAATGACAGAAATGCATTTTTACTTCAGAAAAATCTAAAAAATATCATGCATGGTCGTGTCAAAATGTATGTGATGCGCTGACCTTTTTGTTGCACAACATTTTTATTCGATTTGGCACCAAGCTGTATAGACAAGTAGTTGGGATTCCTATAGGCACTAATTGTGCTCCCCTGGTTGCATATTTATTCCTGTTTTGTTATGAGAGGGACTTTATGATGTCTCTTTCTGATGATAAGTAGGCTGATGTTATTGATGCGTTTAACACTACATCCAGATATTTGGACGATATTCTAAAAATTAATAATGTTTATTTTGACAATATGGTTAGTCAAGTATACCCTTAAGAGCTCCAACTGAATAAAGCCAATACCTCTGATACTGAAGCCGCATTTTTAGACTTGCATTTGTCAATTTCTAATGATATTGTTTCTACCTAAATTCATGATAAACGTGACGACTTTAATTTTGATATTGTCAATTTCCCATTTTTAGATGGTGCTGTTTCTCGTTCTACATCCTATGGAGTTTACATCTCTCAACTCATTCGTTTTGCTAGAGCATCTAGCTATGTTGCTGACTTCAACACTCGCAATAAATTGTTAACAAGAAACTTCTTAAACAATGCTATCCGTATCATAAACTTCGCAAAACGATACTATGATTTGATTTCTAAATTCAAAGTTGGACTTAAAGGTGAGGTTGGCGCCGTTAAACCGGTTTAAGCCCTCCAGTAAAATATTTTACTGACCGTTCCAAGGCGGTACTTCTTTAGTGGATCTTTTATGTTTTTGTTCTGTCTTGTGTTTGCTATGTTTTGTGCGCGTCTGTTTATATGTGCTTTTTGGTCACCTGCTGGGAAAGGGCTGACCTCTTGGCTCTCGTTTGTGGTGTCTTATGTGACCTACATTAAGCGAGTATTGGTCTTGAAAACCATTTTTGTCTTTTTGAGAGTGACCGTTTAACACAGGTTTTACTGTAAGTTTTAAATACCTTTTCAAACCTAAGGCGTTCATCAAGGATCAGTGGGAAATCTGGTCTAACTGGGCTGGTACACAGGTTGTGTCCAAACAAAGTGACGCTCAGGTAGACACCGCCTCGCCTTGGCATCCATACTCCTGGGGCTGTCACCTGGAAACAGATTTGAAACGTTTGTTTGTGTTGATGCTTTACGTCCGAGTCTACATTTGTTTAGTCATGTCCGGACGTTTTTATGTCTACCTGGGTTGAACAAGTACTAAGCAAAGGATAAGGTGTCTGGCTCAAGGACAAATCGCACTGACTCCGGCGAGTCTCTGCTCTGCTGTTTGAAAAACTTTTTCAGCCCCAATGCTAATATGTTCGAAACATATAACATAAGACAGTCTGTCCTTCGGTCTATCTGAGCGTATATACTTTTTCTATGTACTTATATATTGCACACCCAATAAACTATCAAGTTGACCATCTTGGGACCAGGGTGGCCAATGTAAAATAATTTGACATACTTCCTGAGGCAATTAATTTTTGGGAAAAACAAGGATAACAGGTTTTTCTTGAACAAAGACATATTTTAAAAATCTAGGAATGTCTAAAATTAACCACCGATAACAGATGGGCCTGCGCAAAGAAAGGAAAGTGTGCATTTATGTAAAATTACGTCTTTTTAGCGAATATGGTATAGACGCATCTTACAGTAACAATAACAGGGTCTCTGGAAGCTTGCAAGTGTAAAACAGAGCTAATTTACCAGTAGTTGCTGATTTTCTACTGTCGTGTTTCTCCACTGAACAACCAGGACACAAGCGATGGCGGTGACATGGCTTAAGATTTTTCAAATACCACTTTAAGCAGACATACAATGGTTAGAAACTGATAGCATGATATTCTTAGATTTTTAAAATATGTCTTGGGTCAAGAAAAAACCTACCTGTTATCCTTGTTTTTCCCCCGAAAACTAATGACACGAAATGTTCAAATTGATCACAAGAAGTATGTCAAATTATTTTACATTGACCACCCAAGATGGTCAATTTAACAGTTTACTGGGTTTATATAGGCAGGGGCACGCGTCAAGCAAGAATGTTAGTAGAAACAAGAAATATCTTTAAAAAAATAGATACGACGAAGTGACAGAAGACATATGTGATCTGAGTAACATGAGAATTTTTAATAAAGAAATTGAAAAGAAAAAAAAATGGGGGATATTTATCCTTTTTATGTCTTCAGTCAGCTGAGCTCAGTAAAGCCTTTGGCTTAAGGAACCTATGTAATCCAAAACATCTGTAGTGATGCTTCTAGGGTACATGATTGCTGGGATCTCGCTAAAACTCGAGTTAGAAAGATAAAATATGCCCTGCGCCCAAATGCTGCATATTTAAATAGCTAGTGTCATACATGCCTGGTGCAAAAACTCTAAAACAGAAGTAGAATTCAGTTGGCCGTAACCTACAAATAGTAGTTTAGTTGACCGATATTAGTTTAGTTGACCATAACCTACAAAATACGGAAGACAGAGGTATCGTGCCATACATTTTTTAAACCATCGACGCAGATATTTCTTTACATTTCTCGCGTTTTAACTATTATTCTTTCAGCATCAAAGTGAAAATCATATTTAAAACTAATGAAAATGTGCAAAAAAAATATAAACATAACATACTACTTAATATCTGCGATAGATGAATAACCATTTCATGGCATGTACTTTCTTCCATACAGAGATCAAGTCAGCTTTTCAACAACAATGAAATTATAGACTTCGACTAATAAGAAGAACAGATAAAAGATATGAGTGAGATAGTTTAAAATATATTGGAGAGATAAAAACCAAATTTTGATCTAGGGTCTGGAGTGTTGCAGTCTACCAACCTCCTTGAACGGGTCATACAATATGTTGGGGCAAAGAATTCCATTGAACAAGAATGCATGTATTTTCAACCTGGTCAATATGCATTGTGCGTTCGAATGATAACGATGGACACAACGCTTATTAAAAATCATGCAAAGCAGATTGACCTGTTGATTCGTATGAGCAGATTTTTTATATATGTTTAATTCGGGAAGAAATATGGCCTTCTTGTACTAGCATATCTGTTACTAAATCTGTTTTGGAACTCTGCCCACCCAGGCGGGTAGATTCCCGAGATTAAAAGGAAGGGTCACAGTAAAGAAGTCAATGTCGACTGAAACAGTGGGACTATGCGAAAATGTTTGTGTCGAATAGTCATGGAAACCTTATCACACTTGTGATTCATGAGCTTTTTTTTTTCTCTTCAAAAGAACTATGAATAATGAGCCGATGTCCAGTACATGTTGACATGTGTGTATAGCAAATATTGAAAATGTTTAGTCTGATCAGAATCTTAGTATTCCGCCTAGAGAAGCTACCCCGGCATAGAGCACCCATCGAAGACTGATCAGACTGCGCGGATCTGATCTGAGTATTCGATGGGCGCTCCTGT
>OZ026515.1:12724991-12767491 GCA_964019695.1 Loripinus fragilis | reverse complement strand
TGGTGAAAACTAGTAGCCACAGTTACAGGTAGGCTAAAAATCGCTTCAATGCTGGGGCTCCTCTTCTTCTTTATTAATTAGGTAGGGGTAGTAATCTCATTGAAGGTCATTATAACATTTTAGGGTACAGCCAAACAAGGATTACTCAAATTTGAGTTGGACTAGTTGATGGGTTCAAGGAATTCTTAGATAGATAATTCACTTAAGGTTCATGTGCACTAAATGTCTATACGCTGTCCAAGGTTTATTTATCTGTCACTAATGGCAAGTTTGCCCTTTGTATACTTGCCAAAAACCTTTGCTTCACGCAAACACAAAGAAAAGAAGTAAATAAGTAAATGAAAGCCAGGCCAGAATTTATGCCAACAAGGTAGCTGTGCACAAACTTTTAAAGCTTGACTTGTAGGCCAATATATTGTAATTGCCCATTGGAATGTTTGTTTAAGTTGGGTTGGAATCACAAACAGTGTAATCCTTGATCAGATTTCTCCTTGGGAAGCACGCTTACTTGAATTTACATTGTTTGATCAGGCCTACCCAGTGCTCCAGATAGCGTCTGTACAGACGCAAATTATGGGATCATTTTCCCCAAATATGGATGGAATTGAAAAATAGGACGTAATGAATATGGGTGTGTTTTTCCTCTATGGTACATTTTCACCAGTAACATGTAATACCATAGAGCATTACATCAGTTTCGAACCAGAAGACACTTGATATTTGAAATGATTTGTGAATCCACTAAAATCTATGCGTTTCAGTAATCTAAATCAACCTGTTAGACTGCATATTAATCTTTATTTTTTTTTGATACAAACTCCCCTACAGTTGCGTCCCTTAGCGATAATATTTTTCCTTGAAGACCATGTGTTTCAGAAGAATTTGTTCTTGGGGAGTTAATGCTATCCGTTTGGTCAGAGTGATTTTGTGTGAACCATTCAGGGAAAAAACTGAAAGTATAAATTTCTCAGAAGACAGCATGTTTTATTAACTTTATATATAAACATAGTTAATATAGTCTATATAAAATCATATTACATGTACAGAATGAAAATAGTTTGTACTGACCAAGTTTCATTTGGACTTGTACTGGTACTGATGCCAGTGGCAACTATTTTACACTGAATATCTCAATAAAAATTCCAGAGGGAATTTAATCACACTAAAACACTATGTTTACTCTGTTTCAAATTTTCGGCCATTTGGCCTTTGTCAAGAAACAAATAACTGGATTAATGTTGTGAGCTACATCTCCATTGTCTAAGCCAACCAGTAAATATAAATAACGTTATGATATTGTCATGGGAAATTATTTTAAGCCTTGCTTACCTATCTGATACTTTTGGATTAATAGAGTAAATTGTTTGGCATTTTAAACATTTCTGCTTCTGTGCCAAAGTCAACGAGAAAACTCTAGACCATGATACAAAGTCATATTGGGCGATTTTCTATATATACACCAGAGAGTTCTGCTTTCAACAGCTCTGGCTATCCATAGACCTTGTTGCACGTAACAGAACTAAATTCCAATGCTGGGAATTAAGTGCATGGCATATAACATAAGTGGGTGCGTTCAAAGATTCAAAAAATCCATTAACAAAAGATTATAATAACACTTTCAATACTCGGAACACCCGTACAGAATTTGACTCAAAATACCCGCTCAGTGTAAAATATGTGATCATAATACCTGTCCAGTACTGCTCGAATAAACTGAGCTGTTCTGTACGCGGTTTTAGAACTTTTCGTTTATGTACAGTGGTCAAATAAATTGTTTAATTCAAATTGTATTCAATGTATCCTTTACCATTTTTTGTTTCTTCTGAGTATGATACAATATAGGTATTTGTGCAGAATATTTGAGCGAAAATGCTCTTTTGATCATGTGTTTTCACTCTTTGAAGTTGACAAAGTGAATGCAAAATACATGAGCAGAGTCACTATATCACGTTTCTTTGTAAATCATGTTACACATACAAGCCTATCAGACAAAAATCGTATGCGCTAACAAGGTCTGGACAATGACAGAGCTAAACATGTATTCAACTTGGTCTTTTGTTAGAATAAAAGCAACTTACACCAACAGAATCCCCAGTGGTTGTGTTTCTTATGCCCTCTTCCGCCATTTTGTTTTGCTAAAAAAATACATTGTATGTGGTCAGGGTCCTATAGCGTGTGATATATACAAAGATTATTCATAATAATTATGAACCGAAATAATCAAATATCAATTTAAAAAAAAATAACAAGAATACCCGCTTTTTATCTAACCAAAGCATCGGCCACCGTTATAGAACAATAAACAAGGTCCAGCTAACAGAAACCAATGACAGTATGCCACTTTTGCAGAACAATACACGAGGTACAGCTTACAGACATCAGTGGCAGTATTCCAATTGTTATAGAACTATACACGAGATATTAATGAAGGTATGGCTACTGCTATAAATAATACAAGAGATCCAGATAGTAGACATCAATGACAATATGCCACTACTATATAGACCAATACACGAGGACCAGCATTCAGACATCAAGGACAGTATGTCACTGCTATAGAACCATACACGAGATCCAGCTTACAGATATCAATGTTGGTATGACCACTCTTATAGAACTATACACAAGATCCAGCTTACAGACATCAATGACAGAATGGTCACTCTTATAGAATCATACACGAAGTCCAGCTTGAAGACATCAATGGCAGTATGGCCAGTGTTATGGAACACTACACAAGGTCCAGCTTGGAGACATCAATTGCAGTATGCCACTAGTATAGAACCATACACGAGGTCCAGCTGGCAGACATCAATGAAGGTATGACCACTGTTATAGTACCTTACACGAGCTCCAGTTTGCAGACATCAATGGCATATGCCACTGATACAGAACAATACTCGAGGTCCTTCTTGCAGACATCAATGTCAGTATGCCACTCATTTAGAACAATATACCAAGTTCATCTTACAGATGTCAATGTCAGTATGCCACTGATGTAGAACAATACACGAGGTCAGGCTTACAGACATCCATGACATTATGGCCACTGTAATTGAACAATACAAGAGGACTACTTACAGATATCAATGACGGTATGCCACTGTTGTAGAACAATACACACGGTCAAGCTTACAGTTATCAATGACAGTATGCCACTGTTGTAGAACAATACACACGGTCAAGCTTACAGTTATCAATGACGGTATGCCACTGTTGTAGAACAATACACACGGTCAAGCTTACAGTTATCAATGACGGTATGCCACTGTTGTAGAACAATACACATGGTCAAGCTTACAGTTATCAATGACAGTATGCCACTGTTGTAGAACAATACACACGGTCAAGCTTAGAGTTATCAATGACGGTATGCAACTGTTGTAGAACAATACACACGGTCAAGCTTACAGTTATCAATGACAGTATGCCACTGTTGTAGAACAATACACACGGTCAAGCTTACAGTTATCAATGACGGTATGCAACTGTTGTAGAACAATACACACGGTCAAGCTTACAGTTGTCAATGACAGTATTCCACTGTTGTAGAACAATACACACAGTCAAGCTTACAGTTATCAATGACGGTATTCCACTGTTGTAGAACAGTATACACGGTCAAGCTTACAGTTATCATTGACGGTATGCCACTGTTGTAAAACGATACACACGGTCAAGCTTACAGTTATCAATGACGGTATGCCATTGTTGTAGAACAATACACACGGTCAAGCTTGCAGTTATCAATGACAGTATGCCACTGTTGTAGAACAATACACACGGTCAAGCTTACAGTTATCAATGACAGTATGCAACTGTTGTAGAACAAAACACAAGGTCAAGCTTACAGACATCAATGACGATATGGCTACTGTTGTGGAACCGTATACGAGGTCCAGCTTGCAGACATCAAAAATGATATATCTAACATAGAACTTTCCAAATGGTCCAGTTTGCAAATTTCAATGACGGTATGTCTGCTGTTAAAAAGATATACACGAGGTCCAGCTTGCAGAAATCAATGACAGTATGGATATTGCTGTTGAACCATATACGTGGTCCAGCCTGGAAACAAAAAGATGGTATGGCTATCGATAAAGAACCATACACGAGATCCAGCTGACAGACATTAATGACGGAATGGCTGCTATCATTTAACCAAACACGATGTCCAGCTTGCAGACATCAATGGCAGTATGCCATTGTTATAGAACAATACACGAGGTCCAGTAATTAAACAATGCAGTTGGGCCAGCTTTATATCATCAATGACAGTATGCCATTATTATAGAACCATACACGAAGTCCAGATTACAGACTTCAATTAGTTAGATGGCCTCCATGCGAGCTGAACATTTCTTGTACTTCAACAACAGCAGAATCTAGGGCGAAGATTTGGTACCAGTAAAATGCATTAAAGCCCCCCCCCCCCCCCGGTGGCTTAGGCTGCTGTCCGTTCTAAGGCGGTGGCTCTGTTGTTGTTGATTTTTTGTTTATTGTTACTCCCATTGTGGGAGTCTGTAATTGTTCTTTTTTTTGTTGTACGTTACTTTATGTCCATTCTAGTATTGCAATCATCTTGATGGGGAAGAGAGAGCTGGTTGTTTTGCTTAATTTGTCTTCCTGGTGTCTCGTGATGGTTGAGCGGCTCTTTCTCGCGGTGCTGTGGGGTTGTCTGTGGTTTGTGATTGTGGTATTTCCTGATCATATCGCTTACTTTTTTCAATGACGGTATAGCTACTCTTGTGGAACCGTATACGAGGTTGAACTTGCAGACATCAATGACGATATATCTACTGTAGAACCAAACACGTGGTCCAGCTTGCAAACATCAATGACAGTATGGCTACAGATAAAAAAAACATACACGAGGTCCAGCTTGCAGCCATCAATGACATTATGGATATTGCTGTTGAACAATACACGAGGACCAGCTTACAGATATCAATGACGGTATGGCTACTGTTGTTGGACCGTATACGAGGTCCAGCTTGCAGCCATCAATGACATTATGGATATTGCTGTTGAACAATACACGAGGACCAGCTTACAGATATCAATGACGGTATGGCTACTGTTGAGGGACCGTATACGAGGTCCAGCTTGCAAACATCAATGACATTATGGATATTGCTGGTGAACCATACACAAGTCCAACATGGAAACATCAATGATAGTATGGCTATTGATATAGAACCATACACGAGGTCCAGCTTACAGACACCAATGACGGTATGTCTACTGTTATTTAATCATACACGAAGTCCAGCTTGCAGACATCAATGACGGTGTGCCAATGTTATAGAACCATACACACTGCAAAGCTTGCAAACATCAATGACAGTATGCCACGTTTAAAGAATAATACACAAGGTCCAGCTTACAGACATCAATGCCAGCACGCACTATTGAAGAACAATTCTCGAGGTCCGATTTACAGACATCAATGAAAGTATGGCCAATGTAATAGTACCTTAAACAAGGTCTAGCTTGCAGACATCAATGACAGTATACCACTGGCATAGAACAATACAAGAGGTCCAGCATGCAGACATAAATTGCTGTATGTCACTCTTATAGAACACTATACGAAGTCCAGCTTACATACATCAATGACAGTACTAGGGTCATTTTTATGTTCGTAGAATCGGGCTGTATCTTTACAAATATAGAAATTATGGTACCATAAGTATATATATTTTGAAAGGTCTAGCTTTTGCCTATCAACTGATATAAATTTTACATCATAAGCGCTTAGTTCCGTCAAGTTATTTAGCTTTGAATCGGGCATTAAAATGACACTGGTCGAAATCCATGCCATTTTAACAACACAGCAAGCAGGAATTTAGACGATGTTAAGTTCCATTCGCTATAGTGATATAAGCATTTGTCAAGCTGATTTTTCTTTTGCAACATCATGATAAAGTATTCAAACGCAAATCGTAGACAAGTGCAGCAAACTATAAGCATGTTGTTTGCTCTTCTATAACAATTTTAAAACACCCATCAGTTTACCAAAATAATCATAGTCAAGTGTTAGTTATTATATCTGTTAAAATTACAATTATGAACAAATTTTAAAATTTCTTCTGGTTTTGCATAGCACATGATATACTCAATCATTCGTCAGCAGTTATATTGATGTAACGATTAAAGCGTGTAACTGGCAACTTCCGGTACTGGCATACCCCCATGTTATAAAAAGTGGGTGGGGTAAATCAACCCCACGTAGAAAATACAATAATAATGCAGACATCAACGACAGTATGCCACTGATATAGAACTATAAAAGAGGTCCAACTTACAGACATCAATGAAGGTATGACCACTGTTATAGAACCGTACACGATGTCTAGCTTATAAACACTAATGACCGTATGCCACTATTATAGAACAATACACGAGGTCCAGCAGACATCAATGGCAGTATGTCAATGTTATAGAACAATACACGAGGTCCACCTTACAGATATCAATGAAAGCATGGCCACTGTTAAAGTACACGAGGTCCAGCTTGCAGGCATCACCAACAGTATGCCACTGTTATAGAACAATACACGAGGTCCAGTTTGCTGATATCAATGAAATTATGGCTACTTTCGTGAAACCATACTCGAGGTCTTCTTTGTAGACATCAATGGCAGTATGGCCACTGTTATAGTACTTTACACAAGGCCCAGCTTATAGATACCAATGTCAGTATGCCACTGTTAGAGATGAGGTCCAGTTTGTGGCTATAAATGAAGGTATGGCTACTGTTATAGAAAGATATACGAGATCCAGCTTAAATACATCAATGACAGTATGGCTACTGTTATTAAACCATACACGAGGTCCAGCTTGCAGACATCAATGACAGTATTGCACTGTTATAGAAAAATGCACGATATTCAGCTTACAAACATCAATGACAGTATGACCACTGTTATAGTACCTTATGCGAGGTAAAGCTTGCAAACATCAATGACAGTATGTTACTGGTATAGAACAACTTACGAGGTCCAGTTTACAGACATCAATGACAGTATGCCACTTTGCAGATATCAATGAAGGTATGACTACTGTGATAGTGTCATACACGAGGTCCAGCCTATAGACACTAAAGACAATATGTCACTATTATAGAAACACGAGGTCCAGCTTACAGACACCAATGACAGTATGCCACTGTGATATAACAATACAAGACGTCCAGTCTGCAGATATCAATGAAAGTAATGCTACTTTTATAAAACCATACACGAGGTCCAGCTTGTAGATATCAATAACAGTATGCCACTGTCATAGAACCATACACGAGGTCCAGCTTCCAGAGATCAATGACAGTATGTCCAAAGTTATAGAACAATACACAAGGTCCTACTTACAGACATCAATGACAGTATGGCCACTGTTATCGAACAATACACGAGGTCCAGCTTGCAGACATCAATGGCAGTATTGCCACTGTTATAGAACAATACACGAGTACCATCTTCACCAGCGAAGGTTTCGTCGTATCTACTTTTCGACAAACCCTTCACCTCACGACCCTCAAAATTTATTATTAGCGCAGACTGATTGACCAATGAAATCACCAGGAAGGATTTTTTCGATAATCCCTTCCTGCCAATCAGATTAAATGTAGCAGTTTATCGGCATCTTATGTGCACCGCCTGCTAAGTCTCCATAAGTCCAGATAAGCAAAGAGTTTGGTCGTAATTTTTTTTTCTATAATTAAGTTCAAAATTATGTTATGGGTGCTCAAAATAACCATCTTAATGTGGCAGTTCTTTTGAGCACATTAAACGTACATCTTAGTTGTGAAGAAAACTGAATGTAAATTAATCACGCCGTCTTATCTGGAGGCTTGTTGTTTATCGATTTTTTGCACCGCTTTGTGATTGATCATATTAGTTGTTGCTATTTTCGGCTTATGACGTATTCAATCGGAGAAAATTAAAGCTGTAAGGCCAAGGGTTAGATTAGACAATCGCAACCCTTGGTAGGACAAGATGACGAGTACCAGCTTACCGACATCAATGACAGTATTGCCACTGTTATAGACCAATATACGAGTACCAGCTAACCGACATCAATGAGGGTGTCCACTGTTATAGAACAAAACATGAGGTCCAGCTTACAGACAAAAATGGCAGTATGACCATTGTTATAGAACAAAACACGATGTCAAGCTTACAGACATAAATGACGGTATGACTACTGTTGTAGAACCGTATAAGAGGTCCAGCTTGCAAATACCAATGGCGATATTTCTACTGTAGAATCATACACGAGGTCCAGCTTGCAGATATCAATGGCAGTTTGACCTCTGTTGTAGATCAATATACGAGGTCAATCTTCAGAAATAATGACGGTATGGCTACTGTTGTGGAACCGTACACGAGGCTCAGCTTGCTGATATCAACGACAGTTAAACCATTGTTTTAGAACAATACATGATGGCATGCTTACAGACATCAAGGACGGTGTAGATACTGTTATGGAACCGTATACGAGGTCAAGCATGCAGACATCAATGACGGTATGGCTACCGTTAATGTCATACACGAGGTCCAGCTTGCAACCATCAATAACGATATGGCTACTGTTGTAGAACCATACATCAGCTTGCAGACATGATAGTATGCTACTGTTATAGAGCCATACACAAGGTACACCTTACAGACACCAATGACAGTATGCCACTGTTATAGACTCATACACATGGTACAGCTTACATACATCAATGACAGTATGCAATTGTTATAGAACCATACACGAGGTCCAGCTTGTAGAAACCCATGACATTATACCACTGTCATAAAACAATACACGAGGTCCAGCTAAAAGACATCAATGAAAGAAAGGCCATTGTTATCGAACCACACAAGAGGTCCAGCTTGCAGACACCAATGACAGTATGGCCAATGTTGTAAAACCATACTAGATGTCCAGCTTGCAGACACCAATGACAGTATGCCACTGTTACAGAACAATACATGAGGTCCAATTTGCAGCTATCAGTGAAGGTATGGCTACTTTTATAGAACCATAACCGATATCCAGCTTGTAGACATCAATGACTGTCTGCCACTGCTGTAGAACAAAACATGAGGCCAGCTTACAGACAGCAATGACAGTATGCCTTTGTAAAAGAACAATACATGAAGACCAGCTTACAGACATCAATGACAGTATGGCAACTGCTATAGAACCATGCACGATATCCAGCTTACAGACATAAATGACAGCATAACCAATATTATAGAGCCATACACGATGTCCAGCTTGCAGACATCAATGTCAGTATGGCCACTGTTGTACAACCAAGCACGAGGTCCAGCTCTAGAGACATCAATTGCAGTATGGCGAATGTTATAGAACCATAGACGAGGTCCAGCTAGCAGACATCAATGACAATATGTCCAGTGATATAGAACAATACACGAGTTCCATCTTACAAACGTCAAAGAAAAGTATGGTCACTTGTATAGAACCATACAGGAGGTCCAGCTTGAACACATCAGTGACAGTATGGCCACTGTTATAGAACAATACACGAGGACCAGCTGACAGACATACATGACAGTATGCCACTGTAATTGAACCATACGGTTGGTCCAGCTTGCAAACATCAATGTCAGTATGGCCACTGTAATAGAACAATACACGAGGTCCAGCTTACAGACACCAATGCAAATATGCATAGTTGTAGAACAATACACAAGGCCCAGCTTACAGAAATCAATGATAGTATGGCACTGTTGTTGATTTATACATGAGGTCCGGCTTGCAGACACCAATGACAGTATGCCACTGTTGTAGAGCAATACACGAATTCCAGTTTGAAAATATCAATGAAGGTATGGCTACTGTTATAGAACCATACACGAGTTCCAGCTTGTACAAACCCATGACAATATGTCACGTTTATAGAACAATACACAATGGCAAGTTTACAGACACCAATGACCGAATAGCTGCTGTTGTGGAATCGTATACAAGGTCCAGCTTATAGGCATCAATGACGATATATCTACTGTAGAATAATATACATCGTCCGGCTTGCAGACATCAATAACGGCATGGCTACTTTTATAAAAATATAAACGAGGTCCAGCTTGCAGACAGCAATGACAGATTGCCACTACGATAGAGCCATGCACGAGGTACAGCTTAGAGACATCAATGAAAGTATGGCCATTGTTATAGAACCATACACGAGGTCCAGCTTACAAACATAAATGACAGTATGGCCACTGATGTAGAACCATACTAGATGCCCAGCTTGCAGACACCAATGACAGTATGTCACTGTTATAGAACAATACATGAGGGCCAGTTTGCAGCTTTTAATGACGGTATGGCTACTGTTAATAACCATAACCGTGATCCAGCTTTTAGACATCAATAACAGTATGCCATTGCTGTAGAACAATAGACGAGGACCAGCTTACAGACATCAATGACAGTATGTCACTGTTATAGAACAATACATGAAAACCAGCTTTCAGACGTCAATGACAGTATGGTCATTTGCTATAGAACCATACACGATATCTACCTTACAGACATCAATGACAGTATGACCACTTTTATAGAACCATACATGATGTCCAGATAGCAGACATCAATGGCAGTATGCCACTGTTATAGAACAATACATTAGGTCCAGTTTGCAACTATTCATGAAGGTATGGCTACTGTTATAGAACCAGAACCGTGATCCAACTTGCAGACATTGACAGTACGCCACTGTTATTGAGCTACACACAAGGTCCAGCTAACAGACATCAACGAAAGTATGGCCATTGTTATAGAACCATACACGAGGTCCAGCTTGTAGAAACCAATGACATTATGCCACTGTTATAAAACAATACACGAGGTCCAGCTTACACTTACAGACATCAATGACAGTATGACCACTGTTATAAAACAATACATGAGGTCCAGCTTACACTTACAGACATCAATGACATTATGGATATTGCTGTTGAACCATACACGAGCTCCAGCTTTGGAAGATCAATGATGGTATGGCTATTGATAAAGAACCTTTCACGAGGTCCAGATTAATGACATCAATGACCGTATGGCTACTGTTATTTAACCATACACGAGGTCCAGCTTGCAGACATCGATGACAGTATGCCACTGTTATAGAACCATACACGCGGTCCAGCTTGCAAATATCAATAACTGTATGGCACGTTTATAGATTAATATAAAAGATCCAGCTTACAGGCAGCAATGACAGTATGCACTGTTGAAGAACAATGCACGAGGTCCAGCTTACAGACATTATGAAAATATGCAACTTTATAGAACAATACCCAAGGTCATCAATGACAGTACACCACTATTGTTGAATAATACACGAGGTTCAGTTTGTAGACATCATTAGCAGTAACGCCACTGTTGTAGAACAATACACGAGGTCAAGCTAACAGACATCAATTACGTATGGCTGTTAATGTGGAACCGCACAGGCAGTCCA
Organism: Loripinus fragilis; assembly: GCA_964019695.1. Classification (NCBI taxonomy): domain Eukaryota; kingdom Metazoa; phylum Mollusca; class Bivalvia; order Lucinida; family Lucinidae; genus Loripinus; species Loripinus fragilis. The sequence continues at coordinate 12,756,006 of OZ026515.1, read as the reverse complement.
GCATGCATCGATGTAGGTATGGCCACTGGTGTAGAACTATACACGAGGTCAAGCTTCATACATCAATGACAGTATGCTACTGTTAAAGAAAAATGCACGAGGTCCAGCTCACAGACATCAATGACAATATGACACTGTTATAGAACAATATACGAGGTCCAGCTTTCAGTCATCCATGAGAGTATGCCACCATTGTATAATCATACACGAGGTCTAGCTTACAGATATCAAGGCCGTATGGCCACTGTTGTAGAACCATACACGAGGTCTTATAGCTTACAGACATCAATGAAAGTATGGCTACTGTTGTTGAACCGTATACGAGGTCCAGCTAATGGAATCAATGACTGTATGGCTACTGTTATTTAACTATACACAATGTCCAGCTTGCAGACATCAATGACAGTATGCCAGTCATAGAACCATACACGCGGTACAGTTTGCAAACATCAATGACTGTATGCCACGTTTATAGAATAATACACCTGGTCCAGCTTACAGACATCAATGACAGTATGCACTATTGAAGAACAATGCACGAGGTCTAGCTTGCAGACATCAATGGCAGTATGTCCACAGTTGTAGAACCATGCACGAGGTCCATCTTTCAGACATCAATGGCGGTATGGCCACTGTTGTAGAACAATACATGAGGTCCATCTTGCTGACATCAATGGCAGTTTGGCCATTGTTGTAGAACAATACACGATGTCAAGCTTACAGATATCAATGACGGTACAACTAGTGCTGTGTAACTGTATACAAGTCCCAGCTTGCAGACATCAATGAGGATATATCTACTGTAGAATCATACACGCGGTCCAGCTTGCAGACATCAATGAGGATATATCTACTGTAGAATCATACACGTGTTCCAGCTTGCAGACATCAATGAGGATAGATCTACTGTAGAATCATACACGTGGTCCAGCTTGCAGACATCAATGAGGATAGATCTACTGTAGAATCATACACGTGGTCCAGCTTGCAGACAGCAATGACGATATATCTACTGTAGAATCATACACTAGGTCCAGCTTGCAGACATCAATGACGATATATCTACTGTATAATCATACACGTGGTCCAGCTTGCAGACAGCAATGAGGATATATCTACTGTAGAATCATACACGTTGTCCAGCTTGCAGACATCAAAGAGGATATATTTACTGTAGAATCATACACATGGTCCAGCTTGCAGACATCAAAGAGGATATATTAACTGTAGAATCATACACATGGTCCAGCTTGCAGACATCAAAGAGGATATATTTACTGTAGAATCATACACATGGTCCAGCTTGCAGACATCAATGAGGATATATCTACTGTAGAATCATACACATGGTCTAGCTGGCAGACATCAATGATGGTATGGCTGCAGTTATGAAAACATACACGTGGTCCAGCTTGCAGACATCTATGACATTATGGATATTGCTGCTTAACCATACTCGAGGTCAAGCTTGGAGACATCTATGATGGTATGGCTATTGATATAGAATCATACACGAGGTCCAGCTTGTAGACATCAATGTAATATGGCCACTGTGTTGTAGAACAATACATGTGGTCCAGCTTGCAAACATCAATGAAGGTATGGCTCATACACGAGGTCCAGCTTGCAGGTATCAATAACAGTGTTGCTACTGTAATATAACTATACACGCGGTCCGACTTGCAGACATCAATGAAGGTATGGTTACCATAATAGAACTATACACGAGGTCCAGCTTGAAGATATGAATGATGGTATGGCTAATGTTATAGAAGCATACAATAGGGCCAGCTTGCAGACATCAATGATGGTATGTCTACTGTTATATAACCATACAGGAGGTCCACCTTGCAGACATCAATGACGGTATGGCTACTATTGCGGAACCATACACAAGGTCAAGCTTGCAGACATCAATGACGGTGTGGCTATTGTTGTGGAATCATACACGACGTCCAACTTGCAGACACCAATGACGGTATGGCTACTGTTATAGAACCAAATAGGAGGTCCACCTTGCAGACATCAATGACGGTATGGCTACTGATGCAGAACCATACACAAGGTCCAGCTTGCAGACATCAATGACGTTATGGCTACTGTTGCGGAACCATATACGAGGTGCAGCTTGTAGTCATCAATAACGGTATGGCTACTGTTACGGTCATACACGAGGTCCAGCTACTGTTGTAGAACCAAAAATCAGCTTGCAGACATCAATGAAAGTATGTCTACTGTTGTAGAAACCATACACGAGGTTCAGCTTACAGATATCAATGACAGTATGCCTACTGTTGTAGAACCATACACGAGGTTCAGCTTACAGATATCAATGACAGTATGGCTACTGTTGTAAAACCATACACGTGGCCTAGCTTACAGACATCAATGACGTTATGGCTACTGTTTTTGAAACCGCACACGAGGTTCAGCTTGCATGCGTCAATGAAGGTACGGCTACTGATGTAGAACCATACACGAGGTCCCGCTTTTAGACACCGATACATGCATACCTATTGCAATAGAATCATACACTAGGTTCAGCTTGTAGACATCAATACCTTTATGCCTATTGTAATAGAACCATACACGAGGTTCAGCTTGTAGACATCAATACCTTTATGCCTATTGTAATAGAACCATACACGAGGTTCAGCTTGTAGACATCAATACCTTTATGCATGTTGTAATAGAACCATACACGAGGTTCAGCTTGTAGACATCAATACCTTAATGCATGTTGTAATATAACCATACACGAGGTCCAGCTTGTAGACATCAATACCTTTATGCCTATTGTAATAGAACCATACACGAGGTTCAGCTTGTAGATATCAATACCTTTATGCCTATTGTAATAGAACCATACACGAGGTTCAGCTTGTAGACATCAATACCTTTATGCCTATTGTAATAGAACCATACACGATGTTTAGCTTGTAGACATCAATACCTATTACCTACATGCCTATTGCATTACTGCATTCCAGGTTTGAAGTGACCACTGTTTTTCTTTTATTTAACACCATTGATCCTTACTTATACGGTCGACGTTTAGCATGTTGATGTAAATGCACACAGCGTAACTAAATCTAAATTGTGGGAGTAGCCCTTATATTGAACCAAGGCCCAAATGCCCTGCAAATCAGAATAACTTTGTCTTTTTCCTTGAGATATACACCCATTTGCACCTCTATGTTAGTTATCATAAGCTTAATGCACTAGTGTAACACTACTGATCGGTAGTTTGTTTATATGGGGACTAATTCAAAGTGGAGGAACAAAAACACACAGAAATTCCATCTAATCCCAGCCTACACTAAAGATCATACTTCAGTGAGAAAAATAATCTAGTTACGCGGTCTATATCTAAATTCATTTCTGTTATTTTTTTTCAATTGAAATAACCATTAAGGAATAAACGGCAAAAAACGGGGATCACTTAAAGCCTGGAAGCACAGTAGAACCAGCTTGCAGACATAAATAACTGTATGCCTATTGTAATAGTAGTATACTGAACCGAAGCTATAAGTGGCCACCTTACATTTTTGCGCCTGTTCAGAGTGTCAAAATCGCTCATTCAAAATTTTCATTCTATAAAATAAAATAAAGGCCTTGTCGAGACTCTTCAAATTATTTGATTTCAAAATGACTGGAAGAATTGCACAGACGACGTTCGAGTCAAAGTACGCTCATTTAAAAATGTCACACTTTTTAGTGTGATATAAAGTATTCCTAAGACACGTTATCCATTTGTATACACTATAGCAATCAACCAACGAGTGTTGGCAGCCGAACACGTGGTCTAGCTTACAGACATCAATGACAGTATGCCACTGTTATAGAACAATACATGAGGTCCAGATTGCAGACATTAATGACAGTATGCCACTGTTATAGAACAATACACGAGGTCCAGCTTGCAGACATTAATGACGGTATGACCACTGTTATAGAACAATACATGAGGTCCAGCTTGCAGACATCAATGACGGTATGGCCACTGTTATAGAATGACACATGAGGTCTAGCTTACAGACATCAATGACGGTATGGCCACTGTTATAGAATGGCACATGAGGTCTAGCTTACAGACATCAATGACAGTAAGCCACTCTTGTAGAACCATACTGCACGAGGTCTAGCTTGCAGACATCAATGGCAGTATGGCCACTGTTAGGTTAAGCGTACAGACATCAATGACAGTATGCCTGTTATATAACCATACACGCGATCCAACTTGCAGATATCAAAGGCAGTATGGCCACTGTTGTAGGACAATACACGAGGTCAAGCTTACAGTTATCAATGACGGTATGGCTTCTGTAGCTTAACCATACACGAGGTCCAGCTTGCAGACAGAAATGGTGATATGGCCATTGGTATAGAACCTTACAAGCGGTATAGCTTGCATATATCAATGGCAATATGGCCACTATTGAAGTACAATACACGAGATCCAGCTTGTAGACATCAATGGTGATATGGCTACTGTTGTAGAACAAAACATGTGGCAGCTTGCAAATATCAATGAAGGTATGGCTCATACACTAGGTCCAGCTTGCAGGTATCAATAACAGTGTTGCTATTGTAGTATAGCTATACACGAGGTCCGGCTTGGAGACAGCAGTGAAGTTATGGTTACCATTAGGTCTAACTTACAGACATCAATGACAGTAAGCCACTCTTGTAGAACCATACACGAGGTCCAACTTGAAGACATTAATGACGGTATGGCTAATGTTGTAGAACCATACAGTAGGTCCAGCTTGCGGACATCAATGACGGTCTGGCTACTGTTTCGGAACCATACACGAGGTGCAGCTTGCAGACATCAATAACAGTATGGCTACTGATAAGGTCATACACGAGGTCCAGCTTGTATACATCAATAACGATATGGCTACTGTTGTAGAACCATACATCATCTTACAGACATCAATGACAGTATGGCTACTGTTGTAGAACCATACATCATCTTACAGACATCAATGGCAGTATGGCTAGTGTTGTAGAACCATACATTTTGGAGCAATACATGTACGAGTAAGTATGATATATACAGAACTAGAAGAAAAAACACATACAAAAGAAAGACAACTCAGATTTGTCTTTTTTGGAAATATTGTACATATCATTTCCCTGTATTGCCAACTCATAATCAAGACAGTACATTCTCAACTCAACTGAGCATGAAAATTTAACTGCTCATAAAAACTAAAATGCTGACAAATAAAGCATTTTCTTGCTTTCAAACTATTATCAAATGTTGCATTTATCTTCTGAGTATTTATTATACAAATAAATGTTAAAATGCCAACATTTGCAACTGTTAGATTTTTAACATTTGTGAGCATGATAAATTTCATGCTAAGTTGAGCTGTGCATGCAAAAGTTTTTTAAACTTGTGACCTGGACGTTAGAACACTTGTGGCAAAACACGGTATATATAGTAGCCACGCATTTTGTTACCCGCTAACGCACCCAGATATCATGTACAGTACCCACGCATTTTGTAACCCACACTTGTCACTCGAAGCTGAGAACCTTTCTCAACCAAAAACCAAATCGCTCAGACCCTTGCAATTAATAACAACCTCGGATACAATAGAAAATAAAGTAATGCTTGCGGACGCCTCTGACGGTGGCACCCTGTGCTTTTAACTCTAACATATTTGTCGTCGGCAGATTTTTTGTTCAAGAATACCATCAGAGTGTGCATATAGGGCTATTGCTATTGAACCATATGTCATGGACAGCTTGTAGATAACACTGACCGTAGGACTACTTGTTGCGAAACCATGCATAATAAAAACAATTTGTAGACATCACTGACCGTAGGACTACTTGTTGCGGAACCATGCATAATGTGCAGCTTGTAAACATCACTGACCGTAGGACTACTTGTTGCGGAACCATGCATAATTTACAGCTTGTAGACATCACCGACCGTAGGACTACTTGTTGCGGAATCATGCATAATGTACAGCTTGTAGATATTACTTAAGTTAGGACTACTTGTTGCGGAACCTTGCATTATGTACAGTTTGTAGACATCACTGACCGTAGGACTACTTGTTGCGGAATCATGCGTAATGTACAGCTTGTAGACATTACTTAAGGTAGAACTACTTGTTGCGGAACCATGCATAATGTACAGCTTGTGGACACCACTGATGGTACGGCTACTGTTGGTGAACCAAATATAATGTACAGCTTGTGGACACCACTGATGATAGGTCTACTGTTGTGGAACCATAAATAATGTACAGCTTGTGGACACCACTGATGGTACGGCTACTGTTGTGGAACCATACATAACATACAGTTTGTAGACATTACTGATGGTAGGTCTACTGTTGCGGAACCATACATAATGTACGGCTTGTAGACACCACTGATGGTATGATTACTGTTGCGGAATCATGCATAACGTACAGCTTGTAGACATCATTGATGGTAGGGCTACTGTTGCGGAACCATACATAATGTACAGCTTCTAGACATTACTAAAGGTAGGGCTACTGTTGTGGAACCATTCACAGATATCACTGACGGTAGGACTACTGCTGCAGAACCATACATAATGTACAGCTTGTAGACATTAATAAAGGTGGGCTACTGTTGTGGAACCCTACATAATGTACATTTTTTAGACATTCCTAAAGGTAGGGCTACTGTTGCGGAAACATGTCAAATGTACAGCTTGTAGACATCACTAAAGGTAGGGCTACTGTAGCGAAACCATGCAAAATGTACAGTTTGTAGACATCACTAAAGGTAGGGCTATTGTTGCGAAACCATATATAATATATGTAGCTTATAGACACCACTAAAGGAAGGGCTACTGTTTTGGAAGCATATATAATGTACAGCTCATAGACATCACTTATGGTAAGTCTGCTGTTGCGGTACACTTTGTAGACACCTTTGCTGACCGGGCTACTGTTGTGGAACCATACATAATGTAGAGCTTGTAGCCAACACTGGTAGCAGGGCTACTGTCGTGGAACCAAACATAATAGACAGCTTGTTGACATCTCTTCCCATCGGACTGTTATGGAACCATACATAATGTAGGTCTGTAGCTTGCAGTCATCACTTACGGTAGGGCTACTTTTGTGGAACCATACATGATGAACAGCTAGTAGACACTACTAAAGCTAGGGCTACTGTTGTGGAACCAAACATACTGTACAGTTATGTAGACATCAATGACAGTAGGGCTACTATTGTGGACCCATATATGACGTAGAACTGGCAGACATCACTGATGGTAGGGCTACTATTGTGGAACCATACACAATGTACAGTTTGTAGGCATCACTGATGGTAGAGCTACTGTTGTGGTATCATGCATAATGTAGAGTTTTTATACATCACTGACAGAAGGGCTACTATTGTAGAAACGTGCATAATGTTCAGTGTGTAGACATCACTGACAGTAGGACTACTACTGTGGAACCATGCATAATGTACAATTTGTTGACATCACTGACAGTAGGGCTACTGTTGTGGAATAGCATGTAGATATCACTGACGGTAGGACTACTTTTGCGGAACCATGCGTAATGTACAGTTTGGAGACATCACTGACGGTAGGGCTACAGTTGTGAAACCATACATGATGTACAGTTTGTAGCCCTCGCTGATGGTAGGGCTACTGTTGTGGAACCATACATAATGTACTGGTTGTAAACATCATTTACGGTAGGGCTACTGTTGTGGAACAATACATAATGAAACTCTTGTAGACATCACTGACGGCAGGGCTACAGTTGTGAAACCATATATGGTGTTCAGTTTGTAGCCATCACTGATGGTAGGGCTACTTTGTGAAACCATATATAATGTACAGATTGTAGACATCACTGACGGTAGGACTGCTGTTGTGAAACCATGCATAATGTACAATTTGTCGACATCACTGACGGTAGAGCTGCTGTTGTGGAACCATACATAGTGTACAGTTTGTAGACATCACAAACGGTAGGGCTACTGTTGTGGAGCTATACATAATATACAGTTTGTAGATATCACTGACGGTAGGACATATGTGATGAGGCTACTGTTGAGGAACTATACTTATCGTACAGCATGTAAACATCACTGACCGTAGAACTACAGTTGTGAAACCTAACGTATTGAACATTTTGCGGTAGACCTACCGTTGTGGTACCATATATTATGTACATTGTAGTCATCACTGACGTTACGGCTCACTATTGTTGTGGAACCATGCATAATGTACAGTTTTAGACATCACTGATGGTAGGGCTATTGTTGTGGAACCATACATAAGGACCAAACACAGAACCTCCACAAAGGAGGGGGGGGGGGGGCAATGATAAACAATGAATCAACAACAACACCGCCTTAGAATGGGCAGCACTTTACTGCATTTTACTGGTACCAAATCTTCGCCCTAGATTCTGTTGTTGTTAAGACACAAAAATTGTTTAACTCGCATGGGGGCTTCCTAACTATTGCAATGTATCATCACAGAGAAACAATCTAACACACTATGATGAAACAAAGAAAATGGCTCACGACTCACAGATAGTCCGAGCTAAAGAAAACCTCAAGTTGGGCCACAGTGGGCCCAGCCAAAGACAAGCAACTGATGAAAGCTTAAAAACAATGCGTCTGGGCCGTCATTGAGTCTGGGTCTGCGTGTGCAGTTCCAGAGGGGTGGACCGGGGGTCCGGACATCCCCCCCCCCCCTGGAAAATCAAAAGTTTTATGGGTTTCCATAGGAATATGCACTGTCGCATGATATCTGTGTTTTATCCAACTGTTTTATAACGTTTGACTGTGGTGGAACCATGCATGGATCCCTAAAACTACTGGGAGAGCACAGACGGACAATGTCCCTACTAGAGTTTTTCTTTTAATCATTTTGAACAGTAGTACCTACAGGTGTCAATTTATGGCCTATTAGACCAATTAAGCGTGTCCCCTATCTACTTTTTCGATTCAGCTTAGTCAAGAGAAAATGGCCTTTAGTGTAAATTTGTGAGAAGCGAACAGATTTGTTGACCATAGACCTCGAAGCGGCATGTGCGTACAGTGAAGATTCAAACGAGTATTAAGAGCCTGAGAAACGTTGGGCCTTATATGCCTTGGCTACCCATAGAGTGCCCATTGAAGACTCAGATCAGACTGCGCGGTGCACTCTTCGATGTGTGCGCATGCCAACTTGTTGTTTATTGTTACTCCCATTGTGGGAGTCTGTAATTGTTTTATGTTTTTATTGTACGCTATAGTGCGAATCGTGTTTACTGTCGTCTCTTGATGGGGAAGAGAGAGCTGGTTGTTTTGCGGGTGTCTCGTGAGTGCCTCGCGGTGCCATGGGTTTGTCTGCAGTTTGTGATTGTGGTATTTCCTGATCATACTCACTATTTTTGTACTGGACAGTGGACACCGGCTCATGTATCATGATAATCCAAATAGACTAGCATTGTCTTCAGTATCTGTGTCTTTTACTAAAAAACTTGCACTTACTTGAGGGACCTTTACAGTGAAACTGGACACTAGTGATTGATGGGGACATTCATTCATGTGGACATCTTGTTGCGTCATGATGACACATTAGTGGCCTGTCAGTTGTTTAATCTGCACCTTCAGGTCAATTGTGGTCACTTTTGTGCTTTATTCTATTTTAATATTTGTTTTATTTTTATGTTAGAGAGAGAGAGAGAGAGAGAGATACTAGTAGTAGAAATTCAAATGTAGTAGTAGTAGTAGTAGTAGTAGCAGCAGCAGCAGTAGCAGTAGCAGCAGCAGCAGCAGCAGCAACAGCAACAGCTGCAGCAGCAGTAGCAGTAGTGGTAGTAGTAGTAGTAGTGGTAGTGGTAGTGGTACATATAAATATTTTCTTTCTAAACCGTCTCAATAAGAAAATTAATTTTTAATCAGGCCTGCTGAGCGAGTGACTTTAGTGGCTCTGACCAGGCAACGACTGATCTGTGTGTACATTGCTTGCCTACATGTATGTCCCATAAAAAGGACGCTTAGTTTAGCCTTGAAGCAATATAAACAATGTATGTTCTTTCGAGGTTTAGCTGTAGTCCTCGCTTTGCGTGACCCCTCGATACCCAATGGACCATCCCTAGTTTATTGTATCAAACAGAAGGAAGAATCCATTAGTACATAAAGGGTTAATGAAATAGGACAGACTACTACTTGTTAACGGCAACCTGATTATAGCATGGCATTCGGATCATCCCTGGGATCACCAGTGTTGCTTGGTTAAAACGTCCCGATATGAACGAAAAATTGATAACTTGGACGTAAAGCATTGTTGTCTTGGACGTAAAGCATCAACCCAATCAAAAGAAATTTTGGAAACTACGGTAATACACCATTTTTGTTTCCATTCAAAACGGCGCAACTTATCTGACACAACCCGCCACCCCTAGGAGTAATGTAATCGTCCTACAGCGGCAAGTTTCAGTTCCCGATTGAAGTCGTGTTGATCAATCAATGAGTACACAGTGTGAACGTGAAAACATGGTTGGTGGGGGAAATCGTTCAAAGAAGGATTTATTTCGGGTGTAATTCTGGATATTTGTTGATTAAATGCTAAAATAAACCAGAAAGGATGGCGAAGATGAAATTGGAGCAATTTGGATTTGTTAGAAGAGTGTTTATTTCCGTGGAAATCATCGTCTCGTTTATTTGTTTACAAATTGGACAAACACATGGCCTGGATTTATGTGAGTACATTTTTGCGTAGACAAGATTTGTAATCTTTGATAATTCTTTATTCAGATATCTAAACCATTATTTTTGTCGTATTCGTGTATAAAAGAAAACAAGATACGTAGAAAATCAACTTCAAAGTGATTTGATGAGTAATGTATTGGATGGTTCTCTAAATAACCATTTTTGACTGGAAAATCATGTCACAAGATGCTTGGAAATTGTAATATTTGACCCCTATATATAACATCTTTTGACAAAAAAATGTGTGTGGAAAGGACAGGTTGGATCAAAGTTTATATATATGTATGGGAATGGCTGGAAAGGGAAATCCCCATAAAACTGTACTGTACTAAAAAAATTTTAGGGTCGGCAGCAACTCGATGAAAGAAATATCATCCATCACCAAGAAAGGGTTGAGCTGGTTTGAAATTTCATACTTATCACATCATATCCAGGTGAAAATACAGTAATCGGCAACAGTCACAAGGGCAAAAAAGCACCACCCTGGCTAAATCATCTGTATACGTCATGTATAATTATTATATTGTCCAATCAATTCAGACCTAGCAGGTTGGCATGTGTGCCCAGCAAAAACTCAGTCTGATCAATCTTCAACGGACACTCTATGGGCAGCCAAGCTTCAGACGGAAAACGCACATGCAGACTGTACCTTATGCTGATGATTTTGAATGTTTTTTTTTTTTAAGAAAAACCCATCTAGCCGCGTAAGGTTAAAGGAGGAAAATCTATAGAATAAACAATTAAACATTAAGATGCTTTTTGCTTTGTTTTCTCCAATATTATTGATTATGTTGGGAATCCAGCTGAACTGAGACGGAATAGCATTAGCTCAAGGTCACCGTGTCACTTAGTACTGATAAATAAGTTAGTTTTGTCCATACTTTTTGGGCCAAATTCAAAAATTTGCCAATTTTCTACATTTTGAGACTTTACCCATCCATGAATAGAATGTTATAAGGCTCTGTTAAACAAGCACCTAACTGCTCTATTTATCCAGATGACAGATCGGACAAAATCTCATCGCAAACTCTTTGACACTCAGAAATTAAATAAACACTATATTACTGATATTCAGTTGTGCTAGAGGAGTAAATTTTGGTCCAAGATTTCACCTACATCTATACTTTGTGTATGCGAGCAATGAAGGTTCAGGTGAGCCTGTACATAATGTGCAGACTCACCTGAGCCTTCCCTGCTCGACAATTAATGCATCTACTGAGTACCAAAATCACACATGCTGGCCCATATGATTTTTTAACAAAATTAGAAACGTTGTCTTCAGCAAATTTTAGGTAACTCCAGACCGCTTTAACTGGTAAAACTTGATACCTGGTGGTGGGCTGGGAGGTTCAAAATGTTGAATTAAAAGCCACAGGGCATGAAGACATAGCGTGTCAATATTGTAACAAAATGGCATTGACTGGGGTGTCAAAATCAAGGATTGATAATAATCATTCATTTTAATTATACTTTAAGAGGACTATATCAGAAGAGTTTAATTGTTTGAAGGAAAAAAGTTTATCAATCTGTGGCACACTTCAACATTGTTTGGGTTTTCACTGCATCCCCAGACCTCCAGATGAGAGGGCATAATTGAATTATATTTTTCCTATTTTGGACCAATTCATATGTTGTTATTATTGTGTCACAAAAGAAATTTATCGCGAATGAATTGGCTCTTTTGAGCACCCAAAACACATGTTAAAACTGACAGCAAATATTATTCACAATTTTATGTTCAAAAATTTGTTTATCTATAGGCTATCTGCGTAATTCAAATTGGGTACTCAAATAGACACTTTGATCAGAGCACTTTTAATCTTTCGTAAATTAATCTCTAAGTTTTTCTACAGCTCTGCGTCTTCATTTGGTAGGATCTGTCATTTGATTCCTTTTGTACCTGTACATTTGTCCTATTTTCTACATCATGTATACACATTTTCATAGTGCCCTAGTTGTTTTTTTACTATATCGTAATAATTGTATGCATAACTAATGGTAGGTCCGGTGGTGTGGTGGAGGATGTTGGGTTTGGCTTGATAGGCCTATGGTGCATCAAAATTTTTCAAGATTCGATCTTGCTCTGTACATAATGTAGTTGAGTAGTTGAACAGGCTGGTTTGAGTCTTTTCTTGTCCTCAACCCTGCATGAACTTAAATAACTAAATTAATGAAGCCTGGATGTACAATGTTTGATGGTATGTACAATAAAAATTGGAAAGGAGTACATAAAAATGTCCTGCACTCTTAAGTTGCTCTTGGAATGAAAAAGAATATTCGTTTTGTTACTGAATTTTAATTACTGTAATACCAGTTAGACACACTACATGATGGGAAGTCAAAAACAGCTGAAAAATCACTTAATCCAGATCTGCTGAGATCTCAGACTGACTGTGTTATGGTCACAGAACGTGGGAACATATATATTAACTTTTTGAATCACAACCAAAATCTTCTCATGTGGTGTGATGAAATATTTGGCAACACCTGCAGAACTCAGGCTTCCAGATAAGACGGGAGTGCCAAGATGAGGCCTCAAGGTCTAGTTAAGTCCCACTTTATATGCATGTATTTTTCAGTGATTCATTTACAATTTTTGGCTTATGAGTCCTGGGACTCGCTGTTTCCAATATCAATGAGTCCCAACTGCAAACTTATGAGTCCTAAGCACTATTTTTAATGACAAGTCTGCAATATTATTGCATCCCGGGACTCGCCGGGACTCGCTGACATAAAAACTTATGCGCAAAAGATGCAGGATGCGCAGGTAACAAAATCACTGAAATTTTTGCTAGTGGCGACTTTTGTCATCTGTTCATTCAACGGCGATAACCTTAAATTTGCAAACTGAGTTTGGACCCAGATCAGGACCGACAGAATGTCGGCCCTGATCTGGATCCAAACTGTTTGCCACTCAGTTAGTGTTCCTGAAAGAAATGCATGAAAAATTACGCAGCACGCAAAGAGTTAAAAAGTGACTGCGCATATGATTACCCAGATCTTAGACTGAGCTAGCTCGATCTTGTTTTCTTGTTGGTTATACCCCTGCTATCTTGGGCTGTGGCTTATAGAAACACTTATCTGGAATGAAACTGTATACTGGCTGTGTTCTGTTTCATCTAGGAATAATGCCTGGCTCTGTGAGTCAGCTACTCTCAGAGAGCTAAGATGACAAGTGATAATTAACCATTCTCCTACTGAATTCACAAACATGTCCGCGGTGAGGTTGCATGTGATCATTTAGATGTAATATTCATTGACATAGTTTTCAAACCCGATATCAAACAGGATAGATTCAGATCAGCAGGCTTCACCTGCTAAAAATTAAAATTATGATTATAACTCCGAATTTATACTGCATGGCTCCAGTCCTTAAAACAATTTTTCATCAGTGTCATATCATATACTTCTAGCTAGTCTAGCTCTGATGGCTCTGTTTTAAAACAGAGCCATCAGAGTTAGACTAGCTACAAGTAGATACACATTGATGAAAAAAAATTTAAGGACAGGAGCCAGTCTACTCCGGATTATAAAATCAAAACAGATTAAGTTTCTTAATCCTAGATAAGGGGAGTGTCTGATGTCCCGTTGGCTTATAACATAGATTGTGGGTACTCATTTGAACTTAGGGTCTTCGATCACCAGGGATCTTTCTAAAATGAGCACCCTGACGCCAACTTAAGTTTTCATTAATATTGATAGTTTTGTTTGAATAAAATTTAATGGCATCATAATCTAAAGCCTCGAGATCATTGGCATTATGCTAATTTGCATATTGCTATAAATACAGTAACACAATAGTGATGGATTCGAAAGATAAAGGCATCATATGTCATTGTAACTGCAACTATAATCCAATATTTATGTTCCAATTATTAATGAAATTTACTAAATCAATGACTGACTGCCTCACTTGAGACCTTGAAACTGCTGGAGGGCCTGTTTTGAGAATATATGATGAATTTTTCATGCATATCTGATTTGAATATTTATACATGTATATAATACCAAGTATTAGCTAGCTTGACCAGTACCGATAAACTTAGCAAATTTCATACAAATATTCAATCATTCAATCATTTAGCCCTTAGCGTTGTGTCCTTGAGCAAGAACATTAATCCTAGCTTAGTACTGGTTCAGCCCAGGAAGACCCATCCCTTTAGGACTGAAAGATTGTTGATGAGATGTAAAGAATCAAATCAAACAAACAAACAAATTAAACCCTTAAAATTGTCCTGCTGATACCAGATTTAATTTTTTGAAAACAGTATCGATCCAGATCACCTGGCTTCAAACGAAGCCATCTGATCAGGATCCACACTGTTTTCTGCTCTTGACTGAAAATAGACAATTGGAATGTTGCAGGTTATCAGGGAAACAATTGGGGGAGAGTGTTGTTCATAGAAATGGGTTAATTATTATGATTGATACCAAAGAAAAGACAAATAGTCTTAAAATTACTTTGTTGAATTTTAGTTTTGAAGGCAGCATACCCCTTTGTTGTTGTTGTGTTTGTGCTTAACATCCCACCAACAGCTAAGGTCATATGGAGATGGGACCACGGCTTAAAGTCTCATCTGACAGACAGGTGAAGCCGGGAATCGAACCTGCGATCCCTGGTTTACAAGGCAAGCGGTTTACCCACTACACCACAGCGGCTCCTAACATACCCCTTTAAAATGAGCATTATCAATTAATAAAAACATTAGCATGTTATCATTGGTATATAGATAATAACTTAAAGTACTGATAGAAATCAATATATCGGCTTGACTAAAACAAAGACAATTTAATTAGTCCTAGGCCAAATAAAAAAATAAGTGTGTTTCGGGTAACATTGGTCTGAAAATTTTAGGTAGGGTTATGGTGCACATGTTTTTTTTTTGTTTTTTTTTCTGGAAAAGGCCAAATGCCTTTCAAAATGCAAAAAATTATATTTTTTTCCAGAAAACCTGAAAAATTCTAGGTTTCATCCGTAAATTTCGGTAGGGTTGGGTACCCTTATTAAACACAGGTATTTTTATATTTGGCCCTATTTAATTTTTTTGTACCATCAATATTTGTGTTGGGTGGAAAATTTTCATTTTTTTTTGTGGGATACAGTCATATGCTAAACCTTTAAGTGTGGTCTGTTGTTTGTGGCTTCACATGTTTTATGTGGTGATATAAAAGTGAGTAAGCGTTAATTCAGATAATATTTTAAAATTGATTTTCCACTTAATTTTTGGTCATTTAAACTCATTTCCTTTGGTTTATTGTGCATTTACATAATGTAATTAAACTGAAGTACATTGAACTTGAGTTTTACCACAGTGATAGATCAAATGGTTGAGGGCCACTATAGCATAATCATTCTTAGGTCTTAGCTGGCGCTAGACCTAAAATGCCATTATAATGCCAGCCGGCTTCCAATACAGTAAAACCTGTCTTAAGTGGCCACTCAAAAATAGACAAAACAAAGGTCTTAAAGTGACTGTCACACCTTACCGGATAGCACTAACGGATGCATAATGGACAGTAAAATTCTTTGTGCGTTCATGCCAGTTTGTATGTGTTACATGTCCATTCCTCATGAGGTGAATGCGTCCTGTGTCAGATGATATCTGTTTTGTCCGGTCCTATCCGTTGGCACGTTTTGGACATGTTCAAAACTTCGAACAGACGCCACCGGATAAATATGCACGTTGGGTGAATGTTATACTCATGCGTTGGTATGCAGTTTTTCCGGTTCTCGTTCAGTTTGTCCGATTCAGATGCGTTCGGCATCCTGTAAGCATCCTGTATGACTCGTTGATGTCCGTTCGACATAAATTGTGAACCCTCAACGGCGGACAGGTAATAGAGTTTCCTGAACGAGAACAGCATCTTAATTCTGTGAGCCAACGTTTTGTCCATTTCTTATACGGTACATATTCGTTTTGTCCGTTATACATCTGTTACACGTACGTTTGTTGACCGTTCTTTATCCGTTAATTGTTCGGTACATATGCGCTCCTTACGACTTCTGGGACGATTTTCACCGCCACTGAGACGACTTCCATCACCAGATAAACCTTTTCTGCATTTTTTCCGTCCATTCGGCGTCCGTTACCTTTATCCATTGATATGTGACAGCACCATAAAGACAAATGGTAGCTTAATGAAGGTCGAAAGTATTGCAGAATGCTCTCCTGGGGCATTCTGCAATACTTATGGCCTGCATTAAGCAATAATCGGTCTTAAAACAAATTTTTGGTCTTCTTTTTGAGTGGCCGCTTAAGACAGGTTTTACTGTATATATAAAGAGCCTAGAGGCATCACAAATTATGAAAGTAGATATAGCTAGGTTACGGTAGATGTACTAAAATTTTGAGAACTGCATCTTAATTCTTGAAAGGGGATTAGGCCTATAGGCAAGCAGTCTCAGTAGACCCAAATCAGACTGCTTCAATAGATTAGCAGTCAGACTCTGATCAGGGTCTTCCGTGTAATGGCAACAAAGTGAAATTTATTTAATTTGAGGTAACATTTTTACATCTTTTCTCAATGTGCAGTGCATCATAATGTCTAATTGGATGACTGGTAGCAGATGCAAGGATGCAGACATGTTGTAAATGAAACTTGTCACTGGGTGTAAGCTTTGGAATTGTTCGCATTTTTGACACATTCAGTGCCAACATAACATTGTCTGTCATTTATTACTTAGTGCTTGTTTGGGAGTGACTATTTGATTTTTAATAGGGTGGAGAGTGGGGGGTAGGGGTGTGAGAATTCTATGTTGTGTTATGAAAAAGGGATTCATCGTGTTTGTTCATCATCAACCGTCTAGATAGGGTTTTTAAGCATAAATTTGCAATTATTTCCTTATGGCCATCAGAACTTCAAACATATATGTGTTATGACCTAAGAGGTGAGCCATTGGAAACCGTATAGCCCAAACGCTAGAACATGATAGTCGTACTGCAGTTGCAGATATAGATTTGGGTATTTTCAAAAAGAGGAAGCTTGCTTGTTTTTCCGGTGTTAGAATACTAAAAATTATTGAAAGAACATGACTTTTAGTTTCTTATTATTCCCCAAAACAGTATCTCACAGCAATTCATTACATATGTTTCATTGAGATGGTTCTCTTGAGCACCTTTGGTTGAAAAATAAGAATTTTTTTTTTTTATTACTGCACACTCATGCCAACCAAAATTGTTACATTACAAACAGTACTGAGGCAGCTGGACTGATGGATGCCTGATTACATGTATAAGACCATATATTTGAAGGTTTTGGAGCTGCCTAAAGTTCAAATAAACTAAATGATGCCAAATGATGCCAACTTGAAATCTGATATTAGACCAATAAACAATATTTAGTATATGGCAGTGGCAACCAGATTAGATCGCTGGACACTCAGAGGATTCCAAGTATTTCTGTCCCTGAAGATTGTTTTTACCTTAAAAAACAGTGTAGAACCTGATAAAATGCTGCATACTTAACTGTTTTTATCAAGTTTCCAGTGAGTCATAATACAGCTATCAGCTATGTGCATTTTCTCATTCAATATGAGTAACCCGACCCACTTGATTTGCAATAATCTTTTTGAAGCCAGCTAGTCTGATGATGCTGCTGCTTACTTTACTGTTTTGACCAAAGACTATAGATATGGTTTACAGATTTCCGGTCAGTATACAAAAGGTAAGATATTATGTGCATTTTAGGATCAGTAGTATAGTTACCCCACCCACTTGGTTGTTTGCAATAATCTTTTTGAAATTGGTATATGTATTCCATTTATGCCAAATAGGATTTCTCATTCCTAATATTTGTACCTTGGGTAGCTCAGGCTTGTTAAACTCTTTGCTGAAAATCATATTTCGAACCACAAAAAGTACAGACCCTGTTCACGGGACCCTGATGCACTGGGTCAACCATGTATGCTAATAAATGGGTCAAATTGTAATGCTTCAAGAAAATATTAACACTGCATTAAAAATACAAGCACTTAAATTAATTCTTCTAAAATTCAGTGGTATTATTTTGTCCAATAGTCCAATTTTATCAGTGAAGAGCAGATATATTTTGTGCAGCCTCCTTTTAAATTTAGTTCGGTCAGTAGTTATAACCCTCATAGAATATTCAAGGGACTAGCTAGCAAAGGCTCTGATCAGACTGTGAGTATGCTCAGGCTGATCTGAGGCATAATGCTGGTCGCACATACCACATTGTTGGAAATTTCATGTCGTGGCTTATATTTAATTTACACACTCAATTATTATTATTTACCCCACCCACTGAGTTGACAGTTGGGATATTGATACTAAGTGGTGATGATCATCATAAATAGGAAATGATTAGACATTAATAATTCACACCTACCCTCTAACTAGGCATACCAAAATTACCAGCATGATGTCAGGGCCATGGGCCTCACTTATCTGATCTTAAACTCCCCAGTAATGATACGTTCTCAGTGAGAAGTAAGAAAACACATTTTTGACAGATCAAGATTTGCTGCATTGGTTACAGAAAAAAGAGTGTTTCTTAGGATGGTTTCCAAATTTCTCAGTCATGAAATTATACATAAATTGTTTTATGAATGGTCTAGCTACAATTAATGTATTGGTAACTGCGTGAGTTTGTCTAGATTTGCAAATTGCATTTAAAAGGTCTGGCTAAGTATACTCTCATCTGGGTGCAGTCCTAATCTATTTCAAGAAAGGCACCTGATCAAATAGCCAGTCATACAAGCTTCCTGTCACCACATTTTTGTCATCGTGCAATGTGGTCCTCGAAGGAAAATATTCACAATTTTTACGGCCAAAATTTTTGTTAAACTGAACTAATATGAATTATATACACAGTAGGGTTTCATTTTTGTTACTGGAAAATATGTCTAGCACTTCATTATAATAGCTAAGCAAACTAACCAGCAAAAGTTAATGCCCTCTGATTAAATAATTTAAAGAAAATATTTTATTTAGCACAAATGAACTGTTGTCCATGGAAAAGTTAAGCCGGAAAATCTTATGTTTGGACACTTCATAACAGACCACTTGTAAAATTGTAAATCGATCAAAGTTATTATATCTTAAATCCATACAATAAATAGGTTATGACACCCAATCATAATGGAGTACAATCCAATGAAAATATTGGAGTTCAAATTGACTTGTTAATCCTGCTAAAAAGCTTAAAAAATATTTTTGTAACCATTTTGGAAATTGGATATTCCTATATGAATATATAAAAAGACATATTAAAGCATTATATATATCTGGTAATTAATAATTAGCATATTGGTTCTAAAGTACAAAATCATAGTAGCAGATTTTTGTAAAGTGATGAATTCTCCCATCTGGTTTGATACATTAGTTGAGTCTGTGGGTACATTTAAGTACATACATGCGCGGATCCAGAAAGTTTTTTCTGAGGTGTTCCAATGTAGTTTATGAGGGGAGGGAGGATCCAAATACCACTATATTTGACCATTTAAACATGAGATTGTGAATATTTAATGGGCATTATGCTGCAAGTTTTAAGATTTGAGTTTCGAAAGTTCAGGATGTTGGAAATTTTGAACTTTTAACCGTGAGATCTGATTCTGCTGCATTTCATCTAAAGTGTTAATTCAACTTTCAAGTACACAAAGGATTAATGCAGTTGAGCATAATATCCACAAACTGTGATATATTTAATGAATTGGCATTTATTTAACAAATTGTTTACGAATTTGGTTCACAATCTAAATTACAAAGTATTGTTTTTGCATCAAATAGTTTCACCCTGAAGTTTCATTCATTTTGCATCTGAAGTGATGCACAAATCATAGCTCTGATTGGAAACCTGGCAGAGCACAACTATTTTGTGAAAGCCAATAATTGTTATTATTGTCCAAAAATTACCTGTGACTCTCTGCATGACTTCCCCTTGAAGTAGAAAGTGACAGGTCAGGAGACAGTTTTTGTGCTCTCTGTAGGTGGCAGACACACTGAAGCAATATTTATCTACCGTCTTAGCTCCACAGGCCAACACCCTTTGGTGTGAAGTGATCATAGCCTGCCAGACATTGGGATTTTTGAAGCACCTCAGCTTTGTCATGAATAACAATACTGATTGTAATTTAGTTTCAAGTGTATATGAATTTAGATTATTAAGAGGGCTTTTGAATATAAAAGCAATTGATTGTTGATGGTGTGTCATCTGTGGTGTGTGTGACAATTTTCTCCACAGCCTTCCCCCATGCAGGCCTCTTAAGAAATCAAAACACAGTTTTCTTATTTCTTGACCAAAACATTATGTTGTGCACACTTATATAGTGCCTGCCTGTCTACCAAGGCTATCTGTCTGCGTGTGTTTGTTTGTGTTCCGTGTTTTCCTGGCCTGCCTGCCTCTGTCACGCAGCCCACCACCCTCCTATCTGTCCCTATTTTGTCTCTATTAGCCCTGACTGCCCCTGTCTTGGTTACAAATTTGTTCCTCTTTGCTTATATGACTTGCAATGTTCAGATACAACAATTTTATATATGCTTCAGCGTATCATAGACCAAGCTTTTTGTGAAAGCTTATACTTGTAAAGGCTTGACAGTTTTAAAAAGAAATGTTTTATAATGAAGAAATAGATCTAGGCTCTTATTTATATAAGAATATTAGTTCCAAAATCTCATGTATTAAACAGCTTATCGGTTATTGTATCGTCACGTGGTATGCAATGTACCGGTCTCTTGCAAAGCTAATGGAGACAGGAACCAGTTGGGGGTGTGGCAAGACAGTGACCCAAAAGCCGATTAATACTGTCTCTAATAATCATTATGAATTGTATGCTCAAAAAGTCAAATTCGCCTTTTTCAGCAATTTTGCATTAATCTGGTGACATGTGTTTCAATGATATGATGAAAGTCTATAGGGATTTTATTAGATTAGAAAGCTGTTACTTTTGATATACTTCTAGTAGTTTTTACCATGAGTTAAGTACAATAACAGATTTTCCTGGGATACAAAGAATTTTGTCTACATGAAAGTCTATTAGAAAGTCATTGAGTACAGGAATTATGAGGTTATATAAGATTCCTTTTTAGCACTCCTACATGTAGTTGTTTTTGATGGAAGGGGAAAGTAAACTTTTGAATGCATGGTTATATCCTCTGCTTTTTTGTTGCTTTTACAACTAATCAATTCGATTCAAACATTATAAATAAAAATAAAGCAGATTTTTTAAGACATATACACGTACTTGAACACTTTTCTCTCTCTGTTCCCTGGGGAGCGGAGTGGTAGAGTGCTTGACTCGAGACCGAAGGGCCGTGGGTTCTAGCCTCACCGGCGTCACTGCGTTGTGGTCCTTGAGCAAGACACATTTATCCTAGCTTAGTACTGGTTCAACCCAGGAAGACCCATCCCACATAACTGAAACATTGTTGAGTGGATGTAAAGAATCAAATCAAACAAAAAAACTCTCTCTGTTCTCAATGAAATGTTGGTTTTCAGGACTGGAATTCACAAAATGGATGTCAGAATAGCAAATACGGAAGACCCTGATCGGACTGCTTCCGGGGTCTGCGCTGTTTGCATCTAGGCTGTTTTGGCAGCCAATTTTATATACATTGTACTGAGAGTGTTCGAAATTTTAGAACATTTACTGTAATATTGCATCCGTTCCTCTGTCATTTACAAATCCACCACAATAATCCACAACATAGGCATGAATTAAATTATAAATTAAGAAAAGCTTTTTCTTGCTTTCAAAGGGCTATAGTCATTTCACCCAGAAATATATTAATAAATAATATATAGTATTGGGATTGTTGAAGGACTGAATTAAAGGACCGTAATATTTTTAGGGCTTTCATCCATTATATTAGTATACACATGTATATGTTTTTTTCTTTAACAAAAAGATTGACATACACCACTTGTGTAAACAGTTTTGTATTTGGGGTGATAAATTACTGGATTTCTTTCATACTTTTGCTTATTCAGTTTGTTATGAACACTTCATCAGAGTGATTTGAGCTGACATTGTCAGTAGATGGTTAAAAGATAGGATACAAGAACGAAAGATTTGTGAAAAATTCACTCACATTACCCCTGGCATTGAATACAGTCTGATCTCCCATTGATAATACAGGATGACATTACAGAATTTGAGGAGAAAAAAGAATCTACCTGAAGACGAAAGCTTTAAGATCTGAGAAGACCAAAGGACCGAGCATTGTTCGGGACCAGAAAGGTTCATCAAATTCTATGAAGATTTATTGTAAGCAGATCTGAAAAGGCCAAATGAACATCCATTAGAGTTCCTTCGTTGGGACCAGAAAAGATTTTCGTCAAAATCTACACAAAGCTTCATTGAAAGCACAGAAAATGCGAAAAGAAATATTCCATTAGAGTAAGTTTTTCATCAAAATCACCCAAAGGAAGAAGGCCAACCAAATATCACATTGTAGCTCCTTGGGACCGGAAAGGGACAGCTGCAATTAAGCAGCACTTGAAGGGAGCTTGGTAACAACATTTTGGATGCACACTTAAATTTGTTTGTAATTTTAACTCAGAAATCTCTCAAAGACATGAAATATATTATTATCAAAGTGGTCTTTGTTGACACCTTATGTTTGACCAGCAGTCAGAACTAGGCAAACTTGGCACCTTCCATGACCACCTTTATCCAGTTATTGTCCACTTAGATTACCAAATAATCTCCCAACCTTTACTTCAAAGGAAATCTTCTGCTCAATTTAAGATAATTCTAAATATCTTTGTCCCTTAATTCTCCAATGATCATAGATAATAAATCTATGCATATCAATTTCTTGCTTAATATTTATCAGTAACCATTGAGTAATACATAACAATCATACCGTACATGTTCTGCTAGCTGCATGATCGAACAGTGTTAACCCAGACCAGACTGGTCAGAATTTACACTGTTTGGCTCACCCGGTGATAAACACATTGAATTTATTGCTAAAGTTTTAGGATAATTTGAAACATTGTGTCCAAATATATAGGGTATGTATATAAATATGCAGTATGAGGATTATCACAAGTAAAATTGGCATAAGTTGGTTTTCCCATGATATTATTCATTAGTATTGCTCCAGATACAAATGATTTGCACCAGGTCATGTGAAAAGGTACCTGTTACATAGGCAGTGAACTTATGGGTGGGTGTCTCACATTCTTTACCAGCAGAATAACCTGTAACAATAATCACCGAAATCTCATAAATTATAATATTTATCTAGTTGTCATGTTGGCTCACATTGATGCAGCAGATTCACTGCATGGTCTTCTATTCTACCCAGCATTTATTACAAAAAGTTTGTCTTTTGCTTCATTAGTTTTGTCAATGAACAGAATTTTTTTCAATCACTGAGCATGCATATTGTGGCTAAATATTCGAGATGTACTTCATTGGTTTAGATCATAAACAAACAAAAAAAATCATCGTAAAATTGAGACTGTTATTTTGAGCACCTAGCTGCAACATATGTTTTGGTGGAGAAATAAAGTTATTTTCCTGTTACACACCCTTAACTTATAAGGCCTGCATACATTGTAAACTTTGATATCAAAAGTGTACATATCCAATAAATTAAAGGGGACGGCAACCCTGGTGATTACTATGTTTTATATGAGAGGTCTTAATAAATCATGAATTTTGATACCAGTTTCCTCTTAATCGGTTGAAAAACGTAGAAGTTGTGGGCGTTTGAATATTTACAAATGGACTTTAATGGAGGCAGCCATTTTGTAGGCTTAAGTGACATCACACAGCTTAATTAAATATGCGTAATCAAAATAGAAGACAAACCAAAGGATTACTTACAATTATCATTAATAAAACATTTTTCCTTATGTATAAAGCTGCATATCTGATGAAACACAGATGCTGTGATAGTATTGATAACTTAAAATTAAGCAGTTGAAAAATTCTGAAAACTCATTAAATATTTAAAATGGCGGCTAAATGTTTGCCATATTGAATTCTTTAAATGTCCATAACTTCCCTATTTCTCAACCGATTTTGATGATACTTGTATCAAAATTCATGGTTCATAGAGCTCTTTCTGATAAAACATACTTATCATTTAGGGTTGCTGTCCCCTTTAATTTCTACAGGAGAAATAAGAAGATATCAGTCAGGATGCTGGTCCAATTAAACTCAAGTAACAAATTGTATGGGAGCCATTCTTTGTCCAAAAAAGGTCCCCACTATAGTCAACAAGTACTGAAATGATCATTCTTGCTGTTTTAACTCACCATATTTGCATAATATTACTTATTGTTATCTTGACAAGACAGGAGCAGTCATTAGCTCAGACCC
This sequence comes from Loripinus fragilis, assembly GCA_964019695.1. Taxonomy (NCBI): domain Eukaryota; kingdom Metazoa; phylum Mollusca; class Bivalvia; order Lucinida; family Lucinidae; genus Loripinus; species Loripinus fragilis. The sequence continues at coordinate 12,730,985 of OZ026515.1, read as the reverse complement.
ATGTTGTTTTGGTCTAGATAATGATATATCTATTGACACAGTAAAGCCAATATTGTTTGTGGGTGTCTAGCAAATACCAGAATATCTAAACTTGGATGGCGACATAGCACTCCAGCTGTAGTTGTGTTTACTGAGATGAAGGGGTTAGTTTGATCATGCACCGGAAGGTGTCGTGCGCTCTTGATTGATGAAGTCCTAGCTCGAGATCAACACAATTTTTGAGCATAAAATTGTGTATATTTTCTTACCCAGCAGTTATAACATATGTTTTGGATACTCCGAAGAACCCCCTGAATGAGGCGGTTCTTTCGAGTACCTACAACATATGATTTGGTTGAGAAATAAGAAAATTAATTTTCAATTAAAATCTCTCATCTAAGGGCATGGAAGTCACAATTCCTTTGTTTAAGAGACATACTGTTGTGTCTGTGCTGCTGTTTGTGGCTACACTAAGGGCAATGTCTAGCCTGTCTGTATGTAAGGTAGTCAGATATTACATAACTTATAGTGCATAAAATTACCAGCCTCGCAGGTTCGAACCAGTTGAAATGCAGTTTAACCTCTCACAAGATCATAGTCAAACCATGGTTGACCATGTTTGAATCATGGATGGCCATGGTCAAAACATGGTTGTCCATAATGCCAGTATATGGCACCATAGTCAGACCATAGTCGACAGTGGTCAACCCACGTATTGTCAGTTTTGACCATGCTCAGTTCCAGTGAATCACTGTTGACCATGTTTAGACCAATTGGTCAAACATTGTCCACTATGTTATCACGATCAGTTTGTACTATGCTCAGTTCCAATGGATCACTGTTGACCATGTTTAGACCAATTGGTCAAACATTGTCGATTATGTTATCACGATCAGTTTTTACTATGTTCAGTTCCAATGAATCACTGATGTTGACCATGCATGTTTAGACCAATTGGTCAAACATTGTCCACTATGTTATCACGATCAGTTTTTACTATGCTCAGTTCCAGTGAATCGACCATGTTTAGACCAATTGGTCAAACATTGTCGACTATGTTCAAATTATCACGGTCAGTTTTGACCATGCTCAGTTCTAGTGAATCACTGTTGACCATGTTTAGACCATGGTCAAATATTGTCGACTATGTTATCACGGTCGGTTGTGACGATGCTCAGTTCCAGTGAATCCCTGATGTCCACCATGTTCAGACCAATTGGTCAAACATTGTCGAGTATGTTATCACGGTCAGTTTTGACCAAGTTCAGTTCCATGGAGTAAATCACTGTTGACCATGTTTAGACCATGGTCAAACATGGTTGACTATGTTATCATAGGGGTAGTATATTAAGGGTAAAGAATGTGTGACAACGAAGACTCATGATCAGTGGCTAAACTGTTCAAATCTTGAAATAAAATGACATCTGCAGGTTTCTTATCAAGCAATCACAATTATTTTCCATTAATTAATATAATTTCATGAATTTTGTTTTTTATATTTAGTGTAGATGCAGATCAGTTCGCATCAATTCAGAGTGAAATGATCTGGTTTTAAGAAGGCAGTTTAAAGAATAGAAGGCATATATCCTGCAAAATATAATCATCTGACATATAACATTATTAATTTATTCAGCAGAATAAAGGTGCAAGAATTGCACTAAGATTAAATCAATAATGCATGATCACGGGGGTAATACCAATTTCGCTATTTTTGCTAGCGACCGGGACGGTACTGCGTAAAGCTGCTATCGACCGAGGAGTACGGCTTGCGACCGGTCGGTACGGCTGTCGGTATAGGGGGGTCACGAGTTGAATGCTTCTGGAGGGGTCATAGCGTATGTTTTATCGTCTACACATGCTATAGAATTTTTTCAAGAGGACATGTGCTATTTGTCTGATTAGTTGTTTAGAGTTTGTGACTAAGAAAAACACTATAAATTACAGGTTCTCTCGAAAAATCCAGTTTTCATAGATTATCATTCATCTAACGTATAAAGAATGATGCAAAAACAACGAAACGCCCTATATATGTTATTTGTCATTTGAGCTTCTTCAATCAAGTGCGAATGGCATATTTTTTGCACTATGGGAGATTTTATGGACCCTAGAAAAATGCCATGATACGGCTGTCAACTACAAGTGATACGGCTGTCGAGGATTTCATATTCTGAATGATACGGCTGTCGACGAGATATGAAAAATATCTATCATGTACTGGGCTTAAAATACACGGTTTATTCTATGGCTATAACTGAAATTTGTTTTTTCAGGCAGTTTCCACTAGCAGCAATGAACAAAATTGTAAGTTTTATGCGGATTGGTATCTAAAAGGCGCAACATTCACAAATAATAACTACATTCCATCTCTCCCATATATTTAAATCCACACAGCAGGTCAGTGAAGCAAACTCATAGGTTAAGATAGACTTTGAGCGTAAAATTGTAAACATTTTCTAATCCATCCGTTTTAACATACGTTTTGGTGCTCATAAGAAGCGTCTCAATGAGACGGTTATTTTGAGTACCAACAGCATATGAGCCGTGACATGTGATTTCCAACAATGTGGCATTTTGAAAAGTGTAGACTCAGACAATCCTGTGCAGCCTCGTTTTAAGCTTAGAAATTCCAAATGATGTTCGGTCTGTAGCTTAACAGTAATAGATACTCAAGCGACTAGCAAAGGCTCTGATCAGTCTGCGCGTATGCACAGTCGGGGCTGAGCCTTTGCTGGTCACACAAACCACATTGTTGGAAATCCCATGCCGCGGCTCAATTATGTTTGAGAAATTAGAAAAATAGTTTGGTTACCCTCTATAAACTTAAAACCTGGCCCAAAATTACAATGCCTCCTTAATGTTAAGGAAGACTTAAGTTAAGTATTGATATTTCAACATGCTATATATTAAATTATAAATAAATGGACAGGATCGGTGCATTACTTGTGGGCAAAGATATCCTTGTGAGCTACAGAAAAAATGAAAATATTTTGTTTTTACTTAGTTTGAAACGTTATTTTTGTCATCCTAAACAATCAATACTTGACAAAGCTGCAAAATCTATGTTAAAGGAATAGGATTGCAAATAAGTGTAGAAACTATTGAATAATGATGTTGGAAAAACATGGCACTTCAAGTTTAAATCCAAAAACGAAAGAAAAAAAATATTAAGGCTAGGTGAGCCATTTCGAAAAATTAACGTTGGCGTAAAGCATTTTTGAGGGGGCGGGATGAGCACAGAACTTCAAGCCTTTGTGGAGTGAGCACATTTCTCAACAAATTATCTCCTGCACAACACGCGGCGCTTATTTTAAAAAAAGCGAGCATCCATTTACAAACTGTAAGGTTAAAATAATTGCATACGCGGATCCAGATTGTTGCTTTAAGGGGAGGGGACCAGGTGTTTCGCTGGCGGACGGAAGAATGCTGGTTGGACAGCTTTTTGAATTGTTGGGGGGGGGGGTGCGTAGGGAGGGGGTCAATACCTGTATTCCTAAGCAAACCTACATCCCTGTGATCTGCCAAGACGCGCGCGCGCATGTGTGTGTGTTTGTCTGTGTATGTAGGGTGTCCGGAACCCAATTCCCCTCCTCTTGATTCGTATATATTGGACACATGTGATTTGTTTGTGCTACTATGTCACATGCTAGGGATGTCGTCTATAAGAGTGAAATTCTCGGGGTTGCTGTACATTCATGCGCGCTTCCAGAGGGGGAGGGGTGCGAACCCATGAGAAATCACAATACTATAGGGTTCCTTAGCAATACTGGTTCGGAGCCCAATAATACTCGCAAAGCTACGAAATCAGCATTTAATGTTGGGCCACAATCGACTGGCCAGCGAAACGCCATTTCAATGGCAAAACCGCTGTAGGGCCGATAATAGCCCGCTCTCCAGACAAACGTTGACATTTTAAGAGAAATTTCTTTTGCAGTATAACGGAACTTTTGATATACCCACCTACAAGTATCAGCTTTTACAAAAAAATGGCCTACGCAAAGCTTATACGTAACAAATTGTTTTTTTTTTTTTTTTGTTATTTACTTTTTATTCAGAATTACATCTGTACAATATATGTATCACAATTTAAGCATAACAATATCTAACGATGACACAATATTTTATCAGAAACGAGAACCAACATGACAGAGGAGTTAGAAGTACAACTGAATGTATCTTATCGATAGGTTTTGATTGATGTATATTATTTTAAAGTAAATACGGGTATATAGGCACCTTTATACCTGCTGTTTTCTTTTTATTTGTTTTTCTTATTACCAAGTAACTAAACTGTATTGGTGATAGCGTTTTCAATTTCTTCAGTCATGTTGGTACTCATTAGAATAACACATACAAAGTGACTTGCCAATCAAATAGTTTATAACATGTAGTACATAGTAGTGTTCAAATGCAACTCTAAATACTGTCCTAATAACAAAATAAATAAATAAATAAATAAATAAATAAATAAATAAATAAATAAATAAATAAATAAATAAATAAATAATATGTCTCATACGCCTGTCTCTCAACGTCTTTTTCAGTTTGTAAAAAGTATTCAAAATGCTAGCAAAGAAGAGGTATTGGGTTTTTTGTTGAGTATATTTGAATTTAGGTCTATCGTTTTTTAATATATTTATTTTAATAATGCAGTCAGAAAAAAATGCAAAATGAAGAACAAAACCTATTCAAAGCTTCTCAAAAATCCCCATTTCTGATTATGATGTTCAAGTTTGTCTTTGGCTAAAGCAATATACTGTTCTTATACAAATTGTTATTGTCTTGAGCAAGGGCAACATTTGGTTTATGACAGACAGACATACATTCATCAATGCAGACAGGCTAGCCAGGACCTCTTAGAACCTGAACTACACCGATGGTCCAAAATCCCAACCACTTTCTTTCTTTGTATTTGACCATTCGGAACGTTTTGACTTTGGAACAAGTCGAGCAAAATGGTTTGTGATAGACAGAAACACAGACAGACAGGCAGGGGCATGGTTAAGTGATTTAACAAGCTAAGCTGCTCTCCTAGCTACCCCGGTGGTCTCAATTGTAAGACTCCTTCCGCTGTTTACTCTGGTAGGGACTATAGGTAAACCCGTTTACTGTCCGTCCGTTCATCTGACTGTCCGCTGTAATCTAGAACCTGATATTCCTATAAAAAAAAATATTCAACTTGCTTCATGAAACTTGGTATGTGATTAAGTGGCAATATGCTAATTATGAGCGATATTTTTCGCCGTTGCAAGAACATTGCGTTGACTATGGTAACAGAAATAGTCAAATTGTTGAGAAAACAAACTTATTCCAGATAAAAGCTAGCTTGATGAAACTTGGTATGTGAACAGGTGCTGGTTATGCACGTCATTTTTGACGTAACATAAAATTGATTGTGGTGTGGTTGCTATGGTAACAAACATTGCCAAAATGGTGTATCGGTAGGTGGTAACTCACACGTTGGTGACAACACCTGCGCTTGTTTTTTTTTTTTTTTTTAAACCAACTCGGGCCAGTAAAGTAAATCAGAGGTCTAGGCTGATTTCAAAAGAAAAGTAGATATCAAAAATCAAGATTAGCCTTAATTCACATTCATATTCATAGTGTTTTGCCTAGAGGCGTCCCTATAAGCAGTCACAAATGTGGCAATGCCACACGCGTCACACTTCCATTAAACATGCAAACAAGCCAAACTTCGATAGTATTCCAGTCACTGGGCGTAGACAACTATATCCTTGTAAATTAGGACTGATTAGATTGATTTGCGTTAAATTAATTCTCATTCCAAGACCATTGTTCATGTACATGTTTGTTATCCTTCTTCTTATTATAAAGCTTGACTGATTTGACATCTTCCCGTAAATTGTGTTTATTGCTAAAATAATAGGCTAGGCTTGAAACTGTATAGTTTACCTCTAATTATATTTCGGTTCTGTTCTGTTCTGTGTCTCTTCAGGTTAAAGCACTAGTTGTGCACATCCCTGGATTTTCGGTGACTTACTTGGCTACTATGTTGGT